>JABTXL010001959.1:3519472-3571574 GCA_025134845.1 Neodon shergylaensis | reverse complement strand
TCTCTCTCTCTCTCTGTCTCTGTCTCTCTCTCTTTCTCTCTGTCTGTCTCTGTCTCTCTCTCTCTCTCTCTGTCTCTCTCTCTCTCTTAACTCTGGTTGCTAGTATACTCCTTGAAATTTTCTTTTTCATTTCAGAGAGAGCTGGGAAATATAAGGTTACACATTATTAATTCACATTTATATCGAACATGATTCATTTTCTGGAACTATATGATCTATGGTTAAAATAAAATCCTTGCATATTTTAGTTTAGCTATTGCACCATTCAGACAGATGAACAGAGCATGTTGAATAGGATAAATATATATAATCTTTATTTGTTCATTAAAAAAAAATCTCCTTTGGTTTCCAAACCAGTGGATTTGGGTAGTGTATCTTCGGAAGTCCTCAGAAGTGTAGCTCCTATGTGGGACTTCATTGCGCAACTTTTTCTAGAGAGACATGAATGAATTATCCACCCTCAATAGGACACCAGTGACAGAACAAAGAAGCATTGCCACCCTAGTGAATTTTGGTGGGCCAGTGAGGTTACTGAGGTCACTTATAGGAGCGTGGTGACTCAAAGAAAGCTGTGTCATTGAAAGGTCCACCCCAGCATGGATGATAGCTTACAGAAGCTGCATCCTCGCCCATGAAAAGCAGTTCAGTTGCACAGTCTCCTCTCCACCAGTAACCGTTTACTGCCTCCTTTACGTTGGGGAGGGGGCTTGGGAATAGTTTCACTTTCCGAGCTTCCTTCCCAAGTTTAATGAGCCGCCCGAGCCCTGCAGGCTTTCCCAGCTTCCTGAGTCTGGGTCCACTCCATCCTTCTTCGTCTTTCAGGAGGGAATGTTTCAATTAAGAGGAAATAGCTACACACACACACACACTGCTTGGGATCGTTGGCCCATAAATGCTGTAAAATGTACTAGAACTCTAAAATTGTGATCAATTGCATTTTAGCTGGGAAAGCAAGCATGAGAGAATGCATGGCTCCTCAGAGGATAAAGCAAGATGGAGAGATGAGGGTAAGGAAGTATTGTCAAGATGCTTGGCTGAGACGCTTGCACGCTTTAATGGAAAAGTCGAGCGACCTTGACTCCATGGCCCCATATGTGTTGACAGTTACAGGGCTTCCCTCTTAATAAATGAAATGGTAAATTTGGAGTTCATCAAGTTCAATTGTCTCCATGACTGAATTCCCTATTGGGCAGTCTTTTATGTAAGGCATTAGGGACTCTGTGAAAGCAGGGCAGCTTGGCTAGGGATTGACCAGGACCTCACCCCTGGATGTTTAAAGATAATCGACATCGACCAACAACACAAAGAACTCTTTTTTTTCAGAAGGGAATGCTTTTAAGTTTCTTAGTGTATTAATTAGTAATCGAAGGCAACACCATTCTTTGAATTATTCCCATTCTGGGAAAAATAACTGTAGAACTCAGTGGTACAGAAATGTCCCAGCTAGGGTTTCCATTACGGTGAACAGACACCATGATCATGGCAAGTCCTATAAATGAAAACATTCAACTGGGGTGTCTCACTTACAGTTTCGGAGGTTCAGTCCACCACCATCATGGTGGGGAGCATGGAGGCATGCAGGCAGAGCAGACATGGTGCTGGAGAAGCAGCCAAGAGTCCTATATCTTGCAGGCAACAGGAAGTCGTCTGAGACACTGGGCAGTATCCTGAGCATAGAAAACCTTAAAGCCCACCCCCTACAGCGACACTCTTCCTTCAACAAAGCCACATCTCCAATAGTGCCACTTCCCATGAGATCATAGGGGCCAATTACACTTAAGCCTCCACAAGAAAGGGAGTGAGAGAAATGTATTAGAGACAATCAGATAAACTTGAGCTGTGTGTGGGTACACCCTGTCTCCTAGATTCTCTCTGAATAGTATAAGAATCTCACACACAAGAAGAATGACACCTGATGTTCTCCTCTGACCTCTATCTGCAGGTACACGTGTGCACATGAACACACAAGAACATGCACACGCGCACCTGCATGCGTGTGTGTGCACTCGCAGGGTCGCGCACGCACACATATGTCTTTCCTTATCGCTGCGGCATTTCATTTTTAAAGCCAATGTGTCCCACACTGACTTAGCCGGTGAGTTTATATGACCCCACTAAGCCATGTAGATGTGCAGCAACAGGAAGAAATGGCTGCAAGCTTCTATTTGAAAATCTGCCCCCCCTCAGCTGCCCTCAGCAACTGATTTCTCACCACTAGAACCAAGAAGTTTAAGGTGAAAGGATTATTATTATTATTATTTTAGATAGGGTGTCTCTACATAGCTTTGACCATCTTAGGCAGGCCTTGAAGTCACAAAGATCTGTCTGCCTCGGCCTCCTTTTTTCTCCTTTCTCTCCCTCCCTTCCCTTCTTTCCCTCTCTTCCTCCTTCCTTTCCTCCTTCCCTCCTTCCCCCTTCTCTTCCTTCCTTTTTTTTGATTTTTCAAGACAGGGTTTCTCTGTGTAACTCTGGCTGTCCTGGAACTCCATTTGTAGATCAGGCTGACCTTGAATTCATAGAGATCTGCCTACCTCTGCTTCCTGAGTGCTGGGATTAAAGGTGTGTGCTATCACACTTGGCTGCAAAAGAAATTTTTTATATTCTTTGGGATCCAAAGCCTGGCTTTCTCAGGGTCAGATGGCTGGCTATAGATTGGCTGAGACAGTGGATATGAAAGTCAGTTGGAACTTCGAACAGTTCCTTTCCAAAATGAATTTTCATGAGAAAGGAAACTTTTCCGCCCGTACCTTATAGATGAAGCCATGCAACCAAAGGACATGTACAGGAAGAGGGAAGAGGCTCTCAGACCAAGCAGACTTTACAGTTGGCTTGCCTGGGTCCCCATTGGTGAGGTCAGCACTGCTGTGACTCTCTTGTTCTTACTCTGCTTTGGCTGGCAGGTTTGGGACCTTTACCGGGGACATAGGTTGGAGCTGGCAGAAGTGAAGCCCTGGCTGGCTGTTCAGGTCCAGTCTTTGCTTCGCTCCACCGTAGACAGGAAGAGTTCATGGAGCCCAGGTGCCTCTGCTTTCATCCCTAAAGGACTTTCCGCTTGTAAAGCGAGGACTTGTAAAATGAGGCTCCCTCAGATCTGAACTCTCCCTTCGCCCGCCTAGCCTCAGTGACTTCTTACTGACGAGGTCCTGGAAGAGGGGAAGAAAATGGACTGGGAATGCCTATACCCCCACACCTCAGGTACTAGAAGCAGAACTTTCATGGAATCTACATAGAAAAAAGAGTGGACCCTGGGTCCATTTTCTAGAATGAAATACTACAGCTGTGAAGGTCGGCGATTTCTGTTTCCATTGTTGGTGAGCTGGCTGTGGAGTATAGCCATCTCTTTGCTGACTTTGCAGTAGCAAATGCAAGACCTCCCATCCAGTGAGAGCTTGGAGACATTCGCAGATGCCTGTAGATTCACCCGCCTCCTGCAGGAAAGCACTGATTGGTGCTAATCTTCATCCTTTCCTCATGAAGTACACCGATACTTTCCATGTTGCTGATCTGTGCTTTTTATTTCCACCTCTCCCTCACCCTAAATGCTTATCATGTTTCCAGATGTACGGGGTTAATTTGGAAAGTTAAGGAACGTTGTTCTGTTCTGGCTCATACATCTAAGGATAAGAAGGAAAAGCATGCAGGGAAGTGGTGGCACACAACTTTAATCCAAGCACTCAAGAGGCAAAGTTAGGTGGATCTCTGTGAGTCTGAGGCCAATCCCAGGACAGCCAGGGCTGTTACACAGAGAAACCCTGTCTCAGAAAAAAAAAAAGACAAAAAAAACCCAAAAACCCCCTAAAACCAAAACAATAACAACAACAACAAACCAAAGAAGAAGCGCAAATGACTGACTATGCTTTTAGCAGAATTTACATATGTTGGTTACAGTGATTGAATTGTAGCATTTAAAAAACCCCGGTAGGTAGAGATTGGCAGAATTGTCCTCCTTTAAATGCCTTGTTAGCTAGTAAGGGAAGAATGAATAACTCTTAGACTGAACTCAGTGTTCATAAAAGCAGCTTCCTTATAGGTCTGAGTATTTGAATACACATAATTCTATTTCATTTGTTTTTTTTTTCCAAGACAAGGTCTCTTTATATAGCCCTGGTTGTCCTGAAACTCACTCTGTAGACCAAGCTGGTTTGAAACTCACAGAGATCAGTCTGCCTCTGTTTCCCAAGTGGATTAAAGACGTGTGCCACCACCACATGGCAACTTGAAATAGTCTTATAAAGTATTTCTGTTAAACCATTTCAAATAAGAAAAAATAGGGAGCTGTGTGGAAACTATTATTTTTGCCTGTCTTGTCCATACTAGAGCACTATATTCAAATCAGTGTTTTATTTCTAATGCTCAGGATTTGCTTGGAGTAATTTGATTTTTCAAAAAGACTTAGGATGGTCTCCATGCTCTCTCAGCCTATGCCTCTGCCTGCCACTGTCGAAGCAGAACTTGTGTTGGAAACAAGGATCGTTGATCTGAAACTGCTGGTGTCGTATTTCCTTGTCCAGAGAGTCTGAGCCCTAGAAGTTCTAGGGAGCTGGAGTAGCAATGGGTGGGAATGACATTCTGTTCTTTTCAGACACTCTGCAATCTAATACCTGCTACAGAGAGCACCATGTAGCCAAGGGATGAGGAATATGAGACTGACTGTCCCTCGTCAATGCAACGTGCTCCCTGTTAGCTGCCTTAGCAACCGAGGGTAAGTGGCTTACCTGTTTGTGGGCATTGCTTCATGTAGCAAGTCTTCCAAACTATGCCTCTACATCAGTGGTTCTCAACCCCGTACATCACGACTCCTTTGGGGGTCACATATCAGGGATCCTGCATATCAGATATTTACATTACAACTCATAACAGTTGCAAAATTACAGCTATGAAGCAGCAAGAAAATAATTTTATGGTTGGGGGTCACAACACAAGGGGCTGTTTTAAAAAACCACAGCCTTTGGAATTGAGTTACCATGGTCTGTTTCTTTGTTAAAACCAGCTCTTCTGGACGTGATTTAAAATAGTGGCACTCGGGCGGCAGAGGCAGGCAGATCTCTGTGAGTTTGAGACCAGTCTGGTCTACAGAGCTAGTTCCAGGACAGGCTCCAAAGCCACAGAGAAACCCTGTCTCGAAAAACCAAAAATAAAATAAAATAAATAAATAAATAAATAAAATAAAATAGTGGAGGCAGGGGATGAACACTTGCCTGACACGTATGTGCAAGGCCCCGGGTTCCTTTCTAAAGAAATAAATCAGTGGAAGGAAGCCTGGTGGTCTACACTGGGGCCACCTGCTAGTTTGGAGCCCGAGGCCAAGGACTGCAAGTTCATGACTTAAGTGAACTACAAACCAAGATCAAAGTCAGCCTGGGTAACTTGATCAGAACCAACCTTAAAAAAAGTCAAAAGGTTGGAGATACAGATCAATGGTGAAGTGTTTGCTAGCGTGAATGAGACCTTAGGTTTAAGCCCCAGTATGATCAAAAAAAAAATGAAAAAATAATAAGAACCAGTAAATGACATGAGGTTTTTCAATCTTTAAGCCCTCGACATTGGTCTGTGAGATAAAGACAGCCACTAAGAGGAAGCCCAACATCAGCTCTCCTGCTGTCTGCAGGGTGACATCATTAAGGTTCTGGAATGATTAAAAGACTTCAAGCAAGCGAGGCTGCGAGGCTGCGTTTATTTCAGTGAAAAGATGTTTGCGAACTTCACTACCTGGTGGGATGCTTGTGTATTTAGAGAGACAATCTCATTGCTGTGGTGCAGACCCATTGGAACTGAGTGAGAGACAGGCTCCTCAGCGGCCGGGGTAATTGAGTTAACTGATGGCTCTGCAGCCAGGTGATGTCATAGATAAGACCATTGCTCCACCTCTCCCCCGAGGATATTTCGCGGGTGGAAATTTGCAGAATTAGTTGCGGTCTTTCAAGCTAAGAGATAAACAACACGAGACAAAGTATATGTGGGAAAAAAATGAAATGATTTTAAATGTTCTGAGAATAGTAGGCAAAGAACATCATGATTTGAATCACCACAAAGTGGGGTGGGGACCTCAGCCCAGAGGAAAAAGGCTGGGAGCAGTTGGCATCTGAACACACATTCTTTCTTTCGTTATGGGAAGTGTTTTGAACTGGGGATGGGTTCAGGGTTTTTACTCTTGCCTTTGCCCAGTAGTTATAGTAACAGTTATGTCTCCAGAGTGCTCCATTTCTGCTTTTCAAGTAAAGTTTAAAATGCGTTTTGAGGAGACTCAGATTGCTAATGTGAAATTGATTCCCAAACTTCCTTGTCCAGGTCCCACTGCTCCTCCTGAACCTTGGCTTCTGATTAAGGCAACAGAAAAAAAAAAAAAAAACCCTTCCTGGGAAAGTCCCAAGATGTCCAAGAGCGGCTAGCTGTGTTTTTTCATCTCTGTACTCAGTTCAGTATGTTACAATATTCACACTATATTTTGTTGGTTAAAAAAAAAAAAGGAGAGAGAAATACAGGAGGATGGGTCCTAGTACCAGCACAGTAACACATCAAATTCAATCAAAAGGTTTGCTCATTTCCTAGTCACGTGGTAGGAACCCTGGTGAGTACCAAGGTGGGAAGAAAGGAGGGTGCTCCTGTTGAAGAGGGTGGGTACAAAGTAACAAGGTCACAGGAGCAAGCAGAAAGAAAACTGGCAAATGTGTAAACGACTGGGGTTTTTTTTGTATACACATCAATTTCCGGAGCTGTTTATCTCAAATCCCACCTCTTTGATATGCCAAACTTTCTCCGTGAAGTTTGCACATAGGTGGAGCAGTCAACACACCCTAAAACTTTCGCATGCTAACAGCTGTAATTAAGGTAGAAGCCTTATTTACATAGTAATTAGCCTGCCAGACTGGAAGGGTAAACGGATCGCTAATTCATTTAGATAGTTAATTGGCCTTCCAGGTTGGAGATTTTAACACGCCTTTCTTGGCATATTTTCTGTGTGCGCTGAGTATGGAGCGTGCTGACCATGGGACAAAACTCTGCGAACTGGGCTCTGGAATTTCAGCTTCTAATGCTCCAGCGAATTGCAAAGGAACTAGGGAACATGGTCAAAACCTCAAGTAAAATTCTACAGCAAAATCACTAGCACTCGATTCTCTGTGTGATTCTGTTTCTACACCCTGATTCATATTATCTCAGCCTAGTTATTGCTGCCCCGGTTTCCGCAGGCAGCACTGTTGCTTGGTCATCCTGGTCACACGGTGATCGTCGAAACTGTCTTAACAGTTCCCTCTGAGCAAAGGTCAAGATGGTTCTCTCTTGAGGCCATAAAGATGGTTAAGGAAAGAGACAGGTCAAAGATCATTTCTAAAAAGAGGGCAACTATGCTACCAGGAATCTTCTCAAGGCTTTGCCAAGTCTCTGGGTTGGCTAATTGCTTTTGGTTTTAAAAAGATAGCTATTTTTGATAGCTGGACCTCTCTACTGTATAGATGAATCACACAGGAGGGCTAAGGTAGTTTACACACTATATGCCCACCACAATATACTACACACACACACACACACACACACACACACACACACACACACACACACACAGAGAGAGAGAGAGAGAGAGAGAGAGAGAGAGAGAGAGAGAGCTCTGAGTGCTGGGTATTAGCCGTGATTGTCCCACGTACTAAACAGCACCTATCCCAACACGATAAATATTGAATGAAGGCAGTGGTTGGGACAGAGGATGCTTCTGCGGGTGTTTACTGAGTGAATAAACTCGAACTACTCCCTTAGGCCCGGAGTTAGGTAGTAGGAAGTGGGAGAACAGATCCAGCTCAGTCCACCCAACACCAAACAGCCTCTGCCCTGGATTGGGTTAATAGTCGCCATGGGGAAGATGGAAATCAATAACTATAATTGAAAGAAGACTCACTAGGGGCCAAAAGAGTGTCTATGCCTGTGTGTGGGAGGTAGAGCCAGGAGGGCCAGAGGGAGGTAAATACCGGTTATAGGGTTTTCCCCAGAGCCAGGCTCTGCTTCCAAATTGTGGCTTCTAGTGTGGAAAGGGCTCTCCTCCCCTTGTTGGAGGCGGAAACTGGGCATTTTTTTTCTTCTTCTCCTTCTCTACCTCCTCCTCCTCTTCTTTTTTTTTGGCTTGCTGCCAAATTTCGCCCCAGGGTTAATGACTAATCCAAATCGAGCGTTAGGTCATTTTGAAAATATGAATATTACATTATGGCAAAACACAGCTCGAAGAACTGCCATTCTGCTGTTATTACACTGAGAAGTCGATACACTGCAGCAACCCGGAGAGCAGTGGTACATCGCCACCCTTTTGCTCAAAGCACACAATTATGGCTTAGTGTAGGAAACGTAAAATGAGCTGGGCAAGATCTTCACTCGAAGCTTTTAAACAAGAACATACACGTCTTACTTAAACAAACAACAAAGAACTGTTCACAAGGCTTCCGACTGTTCGGCTCCCACTAGGCTGGGACCTCTTCGGAGCTAACCGGCTTGCCAGGGACTCGGGCAGCGGCGACAGCCCGCCTTCTGAAAAGGAAAAGTAGAGCCCTGGAGAGCAGAGCTCAGCTCGCTCTGGAGAAAGTAACCAGAGACCGCGTCATCGCGACCCCGCCCCCTCCCACGTGTTGCTCCCACTCAGCCCCGCCCCTTCTTTTATTCCCGGAGCTCGATTTAGAGCTGAAACTTTGCAACTCGAGCGCGCACGCTCTGCGCTCTTCCCCGCCCGGGCGGCCTGCGACGGTGGCTCAGGAGGTGGGATAGGCTGGCGGGAAGGCTCGGGGCGCCGGCGCACGCGGAGTGGGGACCTCGGCGGGGACGGACGCCGCTCGCAGGAACCGCGGAGTGCCAGCCGACCTCGAAGTTCCTGACCAGGAGAGTCCCATGCCTGGACAGCCCCGGCCTGGAGTGTGAGGTCGCAGCGGTGCTCCCGCTGCTGCGGAGGTCGCAGAGGAGCAACTATATCACTGAGCTGCGTGTGGGAACTGCAGCTGGACGAGCAGCCGGCACCGGACACATCTGTCCCGTGCGCCGGGGCCCAGGACCGCGCTCTCCTGGCTGAGCCTCAGCGGGATGGCCCGCTAACCGCGGCCATGCAGGCTTGAGCGGAGCCCAGGGCGCGCAGGGGACAACCGCAGGCGCGGGCTGCAGCACACCGCCGCTGACTTCCTAGCCCAGCGGGCAGTGAAGTCGCTTACCATGGAGCCCGTGACCAAGTGGAGCCCCAAACAAGTGGTGGATTGGACTAGAGGTGAGCGGGTCGTGGAGGACCCCCCGCATTCTACAGCCCGGGAGATGGGGCGGGCCAGGAGTCAGGCACTGGGGTGCTTGGCCCCTCCTGAGGGCGACAAAGCAAACTTCTGCCGAGCGGCCTGTGCGCCCCTATCTGGTGCGCCTGCTCCGAGCGGTTCATTTCGGTGGGGGTGCGCGTTGTATGCCGCGGACGGGGTACCCATATTTAAGCCGGGGAACAGTGGGATGGCCTTTCCGTGAAAGATGGGCTGGGCATGCGGGCCAGGGGCTTTGGCGCCAGGGCACTCTCTCTGCTCTGCTCGGGTACCGTGCCCTCGACTTGCTGCCTGTCGCCAAGCGCAGAGACACAAGGCGTCTTTGTGTGGGTGATTGCCGCTGGATCTAGTAAAGGCTGCGGGCCCGGAGTAGACCCCGGGCGTGACCGGGCGGGTGGTAGGGCAGGTAGACGGAGACTCCTGCGGCCAGTCTAGCCTGTCTGTTTGGGTTGGAGAGGGTGAACTGGCTTTCGTGCCTGAGAGAATCCCAGCGCCAGGACTCCAGCAGAGGCAGAGACTCAGCTCTGGAGGCGCCAAGACCCCCGGGGGCGCAGCATTTCGAGGCCAGTTGAACCCTAAGAGAGCAGAGTGTCTGGAACTACAGTCCAGTTCTGTACAGTGCTCGGAAAGAGGAAATCCAGTGGGTGCTGGGCGGGGCAGCAGGAGTGGAAGGGTCTCTGTTACTTTATCGTTTCTCTCATGACAGTTGCCAGAGGGGTTCGACTCTCTTTGGCCTCTTCCGGTAGAACAGAGTCCATTGAAATCAATTAGTGTGTTCTCAGGGGTGCCACCTCCTCACTTCAACATTCAAGTTACTTTTCTTGCCTCCTTCTAGTTGGTCTTCCAGATGAGTGGCACCCTTTTTCAGTAGTCGTTACAGAGCTGTAGAGTTGTGCACACTCGGCTGAGTGCTCTGCATTTGCTTTTGTTCATCCCGGTGGACATGAGGAGTAGATGATGCTGATGTGTCCAGGTCATCTTTCAAATTCCCCTGCCCATGGCTGTGGTACAGTGGAAACTCCTCCTGCCGTTTCTCAAGCCAGTGTCTCAGAGAGGCCCCTGGAAGGGGATGTCCTGGTAGGGAAGTGTATGCGGTCCATGTGGTCACTCCTGTCTTCTCTGGGGAAGGGTACCGTATACTTTCTTAGGAAGTTGTTTTCCGAGTGGCCAGAATTTCCAGGACTCTCAAGTAAAGCTACTGTGAGAAGAATGGATACACGGGCCTTGGCGACTGTTCCAGGGTGAACAGTAAACCACAGCGTTAGCAGCAGTAGACTTAAAAGTTATTTTAAGCCCATTCCCTTAACACGAAGTGTAACTTGTGCTGAAGACAGTACCAGGCGCCTCAGCTAGCTTGCTGGGATGGAGCAGATGGTCTGCTCCACCATACCGACTGATCTCAATTGCTGTGTGCTACGAATGCAGCGCACCCGTGTTTGAAGACTTAGTGTGAAGAAGGAAAAGAAATATTAACAACTTTCATATTTATTACATTATCAACACGATATTTTGAATAAAATTTACTTCTAAAATGGACTCGAGCCGTTTACTTTTTTCTTAATTACAGCCTCTGATTTTGCAGTGACATGGCTCATGCTTGTGGCTCACAGTTGTGTCTGTTGTATGGTACTGTTCTAGTCTCATGAAGGGCGACAGAGGATGACTCTGGCCTTTCTGTGCCGCTGCCAGCCTACTTAATAGTCTACAACCAGAAAAATGGTATCAGGCAGACAGGAGGGTGATGAAGTGAGATCTTCACACCCTCAATATAGACAGATGATAGATATATAGATGACAGGTAGATAGGTGATAGGTAGATAAATGATAGGTATATAGGTAGATGATAGAAGACAGATAGATGATAGATACAGATGCTAGATAAATAGATAGATGGATAATAGATAGATGATAGACCTCTTTTTGTCCCTTCATCCTTTCTTAGGATGGGGAGAAAATGTTAATTTGCATATGATTATTATTATCATTATTGATTTAAAAGGAAGGAAGTTTAAAGCATATTTTGGGGACTTTGGCCTTTGGCCTTACGGCTTGGTTGAGGCTACTTCTGTTTAGAGAAAGTTTTGAGCTGCCCTGAATGAGCAGCTGTGTTTAGGACCCTTGGTGCTCACTTCTCAGGTTACGGACCTGCGCTGGCACTTGGCAAGTGTCCTACAAATTCTGTGCCCTTTTGACCTCATAGAAAGACCTAGATACTTTCTGTGTTAGAATCCTAAACAAAGATAAAAGGTGGAAATACTTCGCCTAACTCTTGCATGGCAAGAGGCCATTTCTTGCAGAGTGCATGGCGTATTGAGGGAGGATTTCTTGCTATAATGGCTCACGGGTATGACTTTTTCCCCAAACAACTGACATAAGCCATTTGTTTTCTTAGGGGCTGTTGTTAGCTGTCTTTGCTCGTCTCTCTGCCCAGCTCCCACTTTATAAATACATCCCTGTGACAAGCAGCTTGTCACGAAGATGTTGCCACTCTTGGTGTTGTGACTATGAGTGTGGGAGTTACAGGGGCCGTGAAAAGCTCCATCTACACTCAGCCACATCTACCACTTGGGCTTATGTCAATATCACAGATCCACATTAAGAAAGAATGCAGTGTGCTGGATAAACACGCCCATCTGGCTTTTGTTATTAACTTTTGCCTACACCATTAGCAGTTTCACCACGATATGAATAGATGCCTGGTAAATATTAACAGTCTCAGGCGCAGGGATAGATGATAGGTGTCATACAAGTATCAACTTACTTTAATATGCACAGCCGCCTTTGAGGCAGGAGCTTTTATTCCGTTTTGCTCTTGAGGAAACTGAGGCACAGAGAAGCTAAATACCTTGACTGGTGTCACCCAGTCGGTTGGTGCATAGTATTTGACCCAAGTGCCTAGATGCTGCCTCGTTCCCTTTTCTCAGGATTGTCCTCCCAGGGCAATGCAGAGAAAGCACCGAGACTCTAAAGCACGCCTAGGAGTAGGCCCACCACAGTCTCATGATACAATGTATTAATACTCTGTGTTAGTGGCGGAGAGCCATCCAGCATGTATGTATTTTATTCTCCATGGTCTCTCTGTGTCAGAAAGTTGTGTATACATGAGATGGATTCTTAGTTCATGGCACCTTTCCAACCAAACAACAGGGTTAAAGGCTTTTTGCAGAGTTTTACAATGTGTCGAGGCAGCCACACAACAGAAGAACTGATGCGGTGCACTGTGAGTTCCAGTTTTCTGTTGTAGGAGAGTTTGAGGTTGGGCAGCCCAGGGGCTGCGGTCATCCTGGTCTCATGCAGGTGACCAGTCTGTCTCAGGTTCTGTTCCTATGGTGGGCAGGAAAAGGGAAACTTAGTATCAATACCTATTGACAGTCAAGATTCCCCTTTAAAAAGTTCCCTGTGAAACCCGTGGCTGCATGGCCACTTTAGACTGGAGAGAGCCCGTCACTGTAGATTTTTGTGAATTGAACTGAGGGCCTCACACGTGATAGGTGAGCACTACCACTGTACCGCACTTTCAGCACCGAGTTGGGCACATTGTGACCTTAACACAGTTGGAATGAGTTAGGAAGGAAGAAAGCCTAGGTATTGATAGGTAGCCCGAGTGTCTACCACGTGGCATTGAACATAGAATATAGATCATACATGGTATGTACTTCAAGAGGGACCCAAACCCAGTTTCTTACTTAGAGACCACAGGCCTGCTCTGCTGTAGAAATACTGTCATTTTCATTTCTCTTGAGTAACCTCAGGTCAAAACCTTAAAATAGACGGGGTTTTTGGCCTTCAGCTTTCTTTAAATACTAGTTCTGGAATACGTCTCTGCCCCCAGTTGCGTTTCTGCTTTCACACTGTTGAGCCCTATATTGAAGAAGGAAGACACTGCTTTGTCCAGTGTCCCTGTCCTTTTCTTGGCCATGATCGGTTAGAACTGGCAGCTCTCAGTCACTGTGATACTGAGCGAGCACATCTGGATAGCTCAGCTTTCCTGCCAGAAGCCTCTTGCTGGCCAGCGGACCGTCAGTCACTGTCTCCACCTCTATCAGACAGTGGCAGGGACTTTCCCCTCCCAAGGCTGAGCAGGTGGCAGTGGAAGCATCTGCCTGTCCTTTGTTCTTTCCCTGGAATGCCCGAGCATACAACGTATCAGCATCCTTAAAAAAGGTCTCACTGTGTGCTCATGGAGGAGCTGGGGGGTTTCACAGCATAGGTCAGCTGCCATGTGCTCCCTTACTGTTGAGCGCTGTCTTTCCTCCCTATAGTATCTGGGGGTCAAGTTTTTGCATTACTGGTTCCAGTTCAGGATGTACCTTTGCTTTTGGCCTCTATGGTCCCTGGAAATGGGAGGTCTCAGGAGCCATAGCTGTTTTACCGTAGGTCCAGAAACTCCTTCCCGCCCCGCCAACTCCTTCTCTGGCTCTGTTCTGTTTCCTGGGCTTCAGCAATTAAGTTTTCTTAATCACTATACTAGAAAAACATTTATTATGTGGTAAATGCTGTTTCAAGAGCTTGCTTTAGACACAGTCCTTTGAGTCCTCAGAAAAGTCCAAGCAGAGACGTAGGTACCATTGTTAGCCCATATTAAAGGGACGGAGGCAGGAAGGAGGGTTTGCTCAGGGTCATGGATTTACAAGCAGTGTGCGCTTTGAAGCTCTCCTGCATCTCTTCATCTCTGATGCCTCATGCCAGACAGGGGAGCTGAGTGGCTGGGAGCGTGGGCACCACAGTCAGATCAGTTGGCATCCCGGTTTGCCTCTGACTGTGATCTTATATAAGTGCTCCATAAATTGCTATGCTGTGTTTTTTATTGCTTCCTTCCCTTTATCCTATAGCTTCAGGTCATGAACTGTTCTCCGAGCAGTGAGGTCTCCTAAGGTGGATTCTGACCATAGAGAGCACCGGTTGCCAACCAGCCAGAGAATTAGAGTGGCACATGTAACCCATCAGGAAGGTTCTAGGTTGGCTGATGATACGTACCTCTTGTTCATATGGGGCAAACAATCCACATTTCTCGTTTCCTCTGTGTGTGTGTGCATGTTCACGTGTGTGTGTCATCGGAAGTCAGCCTCAGATGCCATTCCTCAGGTGCTGCCTATCTTGTGGTTTGAGACAAGTCTCTTGCTAGTGCTCAGGGCTCACATTAGCTCAGCTGGCGGGCCAGCAAGCTCTAGAGACCCTCCTGTCTCAGCTTCCCTACTGTAGTAGCTTTACAAGTGCACGCTACGTGCCTGACTTTTTAACTTGGGTCTGGGGCTCGAGCTTAGGTCATCATCTTTGATTGGCAAGCACTTTCACCCACTGAGCCACGCCCCCAGGCCCCTTGGCTTCTGCTTTAAGAGGAATTCCACTTCCAGCTAACATGGCATTAAAATGACCCCTCTCGCCACCACCCATACCCACCTGGTCCATGACCTCCTCTGGCATTTTCAGGCCTGTCACGTCAGAATCTATTTTAACATGATCCCCTGGCCACCACACACCTTTTACGGTTGGAGAAGCCCTCTTGCAGCACACAATCAAAACACATGTTTTCAAAGTTAGCTGGTAGGCCCTGCTGCTCCCCTGTCACTGCGGCCGCCGATCTCCACATGAGCTCGATGCTTGAGTTCTGGAGTACTCGCCCTTAGGTTGAGGGTATTTGACTTGGCCACTCATTAAGACAGAAAAGGCAATCTTAAGGCTCTTGCTTCTGTTTATAGGCATCACCTAGCAACAACGCATGTAGTTCTTAGCAAAGTAAACGAGACATTGCCCCTGTGAGTCTTTATCTGTCCTCTGGGAGGTTTGGAAAGCTCATAACAACTTTGGTATTTATTTATTTATTTATTTATTTATTTATTTATTGTTTTACTTTTTAAGGTGAGTGATGGAAAGGTGTTGCAGGTCAGTGCTCACCGTGGCTGAAGCTTGTTTCATGTGGCTCAGCTGTACTTAGGATCACATCACGGGCCATTGGCCTGTAATGTCTTCTGGGCTGGGGCCACGTGGGGCTTACCACTCCTAGCTGATTTTGAGATTCCTGTGTGTATATTTCGCTTTTGGCGGACAGAGACAGTAAATGCCACCTCAGGAATAGAGGTGGCATTTAATAAAATAAAATAATATGCCACAGCCGTTTTCAAAGTTTAGAAGTTCGTTTCATTGCCAAACTTGATTGTCCTGGCTCCCGTATCCTTGGAGATGGGAGGGCACCTCTTCCTGTCCAGCCTCGGCCATCAGAGGCTCAGTGTGCCGCTGCCTCTTCCTGTGGCCGTCGCAGCTAGCCATGCTTGGGAACATCTGTGGATTCATCTCACTTTCCTTTCTCTGTTTGGCTCCCATCTCTGCTTTCTCTGGAGTTTTATTCCTGGCTGAGCCATTTTCTGGGCTTGACATGAGCAAGTGAAGCTTTGTGAGTTAGATGAGTTGTCCCAGATCAGGAGGCCAGGAGCTGAGGCTGGCTTTGATTCACTGGCCTCGGTTCCTTACTCTAGTCCAGGTGGGTGGGGAATGAATGTTTGGTTCCTTCTAACCTATGCTTGTGGGAAGGTGTGACTTCAGGGGGCTGCCAATGTTGTACTTGCTCTGGCTGCTGTTCCTGCAGAATTCTTGATTTTAGGAACTTCTCTTCTCTTTCTAGCAGTTGGGATGTTAGCTCAGCAATGGAATAAAACATTTCTCTTCTGGTTTTCTTATCTCTCTCTCTCTCTGTATACGCACTAATACTATTTTCTAGAGATGCGATCCAATCCTGAGCCTTGGGCACGCTGGACACTGAACCCCCCAACCCAATTTTATTTTATTATTTTTTTTTTATTTTTTTTTCTTTTCCAATTTTATTTTTATATTGAGTGCAATGTTTTTTTGTCTAAGTGGTCCAGTTAGCACATCTGGCTTGTAGACTCACACACATATGTACACATGTGTCTGACTTTCTTAAACAACACTTGTAGTTGTTACGGTCTTATTTGGTGCTCTCTCAGTTCATTGAAGTGTACCATTTAGTTGCTTTTGGCCAGAAGGCTGGGCAGGTTGAAGGACTGAAAACACCAGGACTTTGGAGGGAGACAGAACCTGTCTCTGGTCATGTGTCCGACATCCAGAGGTTGGAAAACTTTGCCATGTGACTTTGCCAAGCTCATCTTCACACACATATCATCATGGAGGAGGGACCCTGATAACAAACATACAGGATTTTAGTTAGAGGGAGAACACTTGGTACAGTGTATGGTGTATAAATATCCACACACTTAATTATTTGTTATTAATTCATAACACTTCCAAGTGAATAAATGGGATATAATTGGATGATCTTTATTTAACTATTCAGCACCCTTGTGATTGTCTGTCACCTTTCTCATGTCACATAGTCATTTGTGACAGCAGGACCTCCTTTTTTATTGGTAGACAGGCAAGTAAAGTGGGTTTATCAGCTGTTTTCTGCCCTGTGGATTTCCTGGTCACTTCCTTTCCTTTCTTGAGAGGATCCCCCCCCATGTCTTCTGGGAAGGTGGGGGTATCAAAAAGTTAGGTGGCATATCTTTTGAGAACCATTTAGTGTTGCTATGGTGACACTGTGCTGTGGTAGGAAAGAGTGCTTCAGGTTAGGTTAACAAGCAGAATCCCTCTCTGTCTGCAGAGGTTTGACTTAGGACTCCTGGATATTAACATGCCTGGATGCTCATTCCCTTATGGAAAAAGACACAGTGTTTGTGTGTCCTCTCTTACGCTTCCAATCTTGTTAGGTTACTTCTAATATAAAATGTAGAGGATATACGAGCCACTGTGAAACTATATTGCTTAGGCAGTGAGAAAAAGAATAATAGGTGTATACATATTTGGCACAGACAAACTTTTCCTCCCTAATGTTTCATGTGTGGTTCCTTCAGTTTGCTGAGGGGAAGCCAGAGGGGAGCCCATGGCTCTGGAGGCTGATGGCGATTCATGAGTGAGTGAGTACCTCGTTCAGGGTGATGCTCTAGGGACAGGCTTTCAGCTGCTCTTAGCCGGATAGATGTGGCCGGTAACAGTGAGCTGGGTGATGGACCAGTCCCTCTACATGGGTGGATGAGAAGATAAACTGTATTGTTAAGTGTAAAGAGGAAAACAAAGCAGAGATGTGGAGGAGAGCAACCTGGGCAACTGGTGAAGGGCTCCTTTGGATGGTGTGACCAGGGAAGCCTTTCTGAGAAGATGGCGTATAGGTGTGAACACAGGAAGGAATTGGCTGTGGAAAATTAGGGTGAGGACCGTCATGTGAGTGCGTGAGCTTGTGGGGGCGTTGAGGAAAGGAAGACGGTGGAGCTGTGAAGAGCGAGGCTGGTGGGTGGCAGCTGGAGCGGGAAACGGGGAGGTTGGGCATGAGGGCTGTGTGCCCGTGGAAGGCCACTGGAAAACTTTGTACTCGGGACGAAAAGCAGGGCATGGCCGTGTCTGACCTGGCTTCTGTTTTCTCGTTTTGTTTTTTGGTACAGGGTTTCTCCGTGAAGCAGCCCTGACTGTTCTGGAACGTACTTTGTGGAACAGGCTGGCCTTGAACTCACAGCAATCCTCTTGCCTCTGCCTCCCAAGTGCTGGGATTAAAGGCATGCGCCACTGTCATCCAGCTCTGATCTGGCTTCTGTGGTAGCCCTGAATGTAGGGAATAGAGCTGGGGATATTGCCTTATTCTGGAGATGATGCTTTAGATTGTGACATTGCTCATGTTGGAATGTGAAGTCAAGTTTGGGACAATTCATCCATCTCTTTAAACCTCAGTACTTTGAACACAGCAGTTGAAATTGGGATGTCTGTCTGTCTCTTTTCTTCTTACCGGGGTTAGGTAAGTTCTCTGGCCTCCCCGTGTCCTGGATCCTGCCTTGCCACGTGTGCTGGGCATCCAGCCTTTCTCTTGTTGCCTTCATGCGTTCGGCTTGCATCATTGTTCTTTTCTGGTGCATTCTGCTGGAGCTCCCGTGTCTGAAGTTGCTTATTCCTCCGTGAATAGGGTTTCTGTGAAAGCCGTCCTGGCCCAGTTTGGTTTCTCTGACATCAAATGGCCAATTGAACAGTTTTTAACCTGTGCCCAGGAGGTTCAGATGCAGATGTGTTTACTGGGACAGACAAAGCAGCTCTTTAAGTCACAGGCTTAAAATAGGTGGTAGACAATAGAATGCTTTGTGTTTGAAAACTTTGAAAGTGTTTGAGTACAGGAACTGGCAGATCTGACTGAAAATATTTTGCTCCGCTGATGGTTTGTCCTAATTTTTATTTTAGAAATCAGAGCCATTTTAGTTGAATAGATGGTATTCTGGGACATTCTCAGCAAGCAAGAGTTGAACACATTTTTGAAAACACTCAGTGTCTCACTTCTCAATAGGAAGGGCAGGCAAGGAGGGAGGGAATCGGAATGGAAGTGGGGGAATAATTGGCAAGTTCTGTTTTACTTACAGGCCCAGTTTCTTGACCGCCTGGAGGCAAGGAGACTGTCACTCTCCAGGAGGAAACCCCTGTGTTATCTATCAGGGGGAGAGGTCATCTGAGTCATGTTTTCCTGAGGGAAAGAGAAGTGAAAGGGAGAGATCCAGGGAGAAAAGGGGGAAAGTTAGTGTTTGGGGAGGTGGGGGACCATGGGCTTCCAACACACACACACACACACACACAGAGAGAGAGAGAGAGAGAGGGAGAGGGGGAGGGAGAGAGAGAGATTCCAACTTAAATATGTACTAATTGAACAATTTTACATGTTCTCAGAGGTGTGTGTGGGTGTGGGTTTGTGTGTTCAAGTATGTTCATGCACATGCATGCTCCTGAGTGTGTGTGTGTGTGTGTGTGTATAAGGCAGAAGAAAATGGCAGGTGCTACTCCTCAGGTATTATCTACTTGTTGCTTGTTTGTTTGTTTTAAGATAGAGTGTCCATGCTTACTGGCCAGGGAATCTGTGGATTGCCTATCTCCCCACTGCTGGAATTAGACCCACACGCCACTGTGCCTTACTGTTTTTGTTTTTACTGTGGGTTGTAGGTCCTTTGCTTGCAAGGCAAGCGCCTTACTGACTGAGCCATCAGCCTAGCCCCTTGAGGTAACTCCAAATCAGTGTCCGCAGGAAGGTCTAGTGAGATCCCTGTGGGAGCATGATGTATGTGGTAGAGGAGCCCGCACATGCGAACATGGTGTGCTGGGAGGGCCTGGCTCCCTAGCACCTGTTGTGGCTGTCAGCACCATCTTAACATGGATTCCCACAGGAGCCATCACTAACTGGGAACAGATGACGCATCTGTGAGCAGCATTTCTGGAAGTTTCTCTGTCTACCCTGCAGCTTAGAAAATGCTTAATAAGGAGTATCAAAAAGATACCGACTCTCCACTAGCGAGGTGCCTAGCGACAGGGATAATGAGGCTCACCTGTGAGCACCTCAGCCAGCTTAACGCACCTTACACAAAGCCAGACCTCTCTGGGGAGAAAAAAGCCTCTGTGCTGGTTTGGATTCCGACAGGAACGGACTGGGTCCTGGGAACAGGGAAACCTGCTGGGTGCCAAAAATAGGTGATCATATTTCTTTGACCCCTGGTGCTTCTGACCAGGGTTTGAAGAGACCGTTTCCCAGATGGGTGCCAGTGCTGCCTCCTGCTAAGGCAACACGGCTGCCCTGGAACCGGCTTGTTCAGTCTCAGCACCACCTGGGGACATGGCTATGGTGCATATCAGGCCTCTGACACTCAGCATCTTCAGGTGATTCTGGTGCAGCCTGTAAGTCCAGAAGCATTAGTCTGTCCCCTTCAGAGGGACCAAACAGAAACCAGTGACAGCAGTCAGACCTTCCCTGCTAACGAGGCGGCTTTAGGTTGAAGCATGTTGAGTGGTTAAGAAGGGGAACTCTGATCGCAGGGATGGTTTTTGACATGATTAAGTATTTGGGTCACTGGACCTGGGTTCCTAAGTGCTCTTCTTACAGCGTGTACTGGGGCCAGTTAAGTTTGTTGTCTCAGTGGACTCCCAGCTGGCAGCTCAGTCCCTCGTATGGTACATCCCTTGGTTGTGGTCTTCTGTCTTGCAACACCTGCAGAAACCTAGGGCAAGTGGGTATTTCATGGGTCTGTTTCTTCCTTAAGTTATTTGCTTATTTAGATTTTTTTTAAATGGTGCTGGGGATGGAAGCAAGAACCTTGTGTATTCTAGGCCAAGTACACTGCCTCTGATCTACAACTCCAGCCTTGTTTAAAGTCACAGTATTGCATGTTGCTTGGGCTGGCACTGAGCACTGATCTTCCAGTGAGTGTGCCACCATGCTTGACCTGAGAAGTTCTTTTGTCTCAGTATGTGGACCCAGAATCAGTTGGATGCTATGGGAGTCAAGAGGGCCACCAGAAGCGAACATTGGAGATCAGAAAGGGTCATGAGCTTTGTACCAGACAAAAGTCTCAAACTCCAATGTTGGAGGGCCAAGTGCAGTGCTAGAAATGGAAGCTGGAGTCACACAGAAACTGTATTAATCAAAACACTGATTGGCCCATTAGCTCTAGTTTCTTATTGGCTAACTCTTACATATTAATTTTACCCATTTCTGTTAATCTGTATATCGTCACATGGCAGTGGCTTACAGGCAAAGATTCAGCATGTCTGACCCTGGTGGCTCCATGGCGTCTCTCTGACTCTGCCCTTCTTTCTCCCAGCATTCAGTCTAGTCCTCCCTTCCTACCTAAGTTCTGCCCCATCAACAGGCCAAGGCAGTTTCTTTATTCCTTAATGATAATCACAGCACACAGAGGGGACTCCAGCATCACTCCCACATCCACTCTCACATACACGCCCTTCTGTGTCTGCCAGCTGTGGACCTGAACTTTCCAAGTCTTTGGACTTTTGCTTTATATTGTTTCAAAAGAAGCTGCATGTCTATTTGTAGTTGATACTTCCCAATTTTAAGAAAACTGTTACACTGTTTGAAGGTCTTGCAGGCACCAAATAAAAATATCCCTATGGGAGAGTTTCTGATAGCCAACATTTCCAGGTTTGTTGTTCTCATGAAAACGTACCCACGAGATGTGAGGAAATTGACTTCCTACATAGTAATTCTTCAGTGAAGTAGTAAACCCCTCCTTTAAGCCTGCAGTTTCATCTTAGTTTGCTTATTTTCATTACTTCTAAGATTGCAACATCGTGTGCCAGTATTGTTAAGATGGATTACCCTTGCCCGGAAGGACCTAGAAGACTCTGGGTGGCTATTTTTCAGTAAAGACACAGACTTTTGGGTCCTCCTGCCTCAGTTTACAGAGTACTGGCTGTGTAGTCTTGGCCCCCAGCTGGAGCTGTTTCTATCTGTATTATCAAATTTTACATGCCACTTAAATTGTATTGTTTCCAAATTTGAGGACAACTTAGTGGGGTCCTTATTGGATTATTAAATTACCAATTGTCTTAAAGCCCTTTTTATCCTCAGAGTGCTTTGAATTGGCAAACAGAACTAAGGAATGCTGTTTATAGTACTTAAAAAAATTGGAGTATTACCTCCCCATGATAAAAATTGTGAAGCTTTTCTCTTAAAAATTATGGGTCATTTTAATCTTTCAGTTTGATCTGCAAGTATATAGATAATGCATAGACTTTAAGTATATGTGGAATACAGGTTGTGTGCACACATCTATCTTTATGCACACATTGCATGGATGCTTATAACAGATGACAGTTTGTTAAGTTTTCATTAGGTCTTAGCCAACTGTTCATTCCTTCCTAAAAGCTCAAAATAAAGATGTGTAGATGATCACTTTGTACCAGCAGCTCTGCCTCATGCCAGGCGCAGGCTTGTAATGGAACAGAAGCCTGTCTGCAGGCTGCCTGCAGTTTCTCAGGGATATGGTGCTTATGGAGGCTTCCCGTAGCATGCCAGCCCCTTGTTAGGGTGTTCAGGCTTTGTCTCATTCGGTCTGGAGGGCTGCATGTGGAGCACGTGGCGGGGTAAGCGCTTTTCACTCTTTTGTGAACCGCTTGTGATCCACTGCTGTTGAAGTTTGCTCTTGGGTCTTGGATAATGAGCAGTTGGCTCTGAGGTTGGGAAAGGTGTACTGACAAGGGCTGTGGAAGTAAGGAGGCCTCTGTGGAGAGGTAAAGGCTGAGAGACCCTCTGTGAACAGTGCAGAGTTGATTCTTCTTTTTTTTTTTATTGGATTTTCGAGACAGGGTTTCTCCGTAGCTTTTGGTTCCTGTCCTGGAACTAGCTCTTGTAGACCAGAGTGGCCTCGAACTCACAGAGATCCGCCTGTCTCTGCCTCCCGAGTGCTGGGATTAAAGGCATGTGCCACCACCGCCCAACTGCAAAGTTGATTCTTGAGGAGATACCGCATCCCAGAGCACTCTGTAGGTCTGGGTTTTGTGACCCAGCGTGGTGGTATCATTAAAGTGGTGTTAGGGCAGTGGTCCTCAGCCTGTGGGTCTCGACCCTTGTAGTGGGTCAAACAACCCTTTCACAGGGTTGCCTAAGACCACCAGAAAACACAGAAATTTATATCACAATTCATAACAGTAGCAAAATTACAGTTGTGAAGTAGCAGCGAGAATTATTTTATGGTTGGGTGTCAGCACAACACGAGGAACTGTTTTAAAGGGCAGCAGCCTTAGGAAGGAGAACCACTGTATGAGAACGAATAGGGGACATAGGTCCGTCCGTCAAGTTTGCCCTACAAAACATGAGGACCTGAGTTCAGATCCGAACTCAAGGAAAAAGCTGGGCATGGCGATTTTGTGCTTATAATACTAGAGTTGGGGACACAGGGCCAGATGGTCAGACTTGTTGGCCAGCTGGTCTAGCCGTGGATCCCAGTTGAGAGACCTTATCTCAAAAATGACAAGACAAACAAAAACCCCGAGGGGGATTGCTCCTAAAGAATGACACCTAGCTTTGCACACTCATGTGTGTTCACATTCACACGCACCCCCACCCCCATTACCAAAGATTCAATTCTGAGGGCAAGCCCACCCGGGGTGCATTTTGTACGATGAAGCCATCCTGCAGGGTTCTGCCCTTTAAGATGACAGAATCCCTCCTCTCTTTGCAGTGGGCTGATTGTCTCATGTCCTAATGAATGCAAATCTCATGCTGCTTGGCACATGAGACGTGTTAAGACAGAGGAGTGTCAGCCGGAATTCAGGCCCTCGAAGTTGAGTGTGAAATGATGCAAATATACATGAACATGACACCCCAGATTATTCCCATAGGTGCACCCTGAATTGTGAGCCGCAGACTGGAAGAACGCAGAACACCCCGGCCCCAGGCTGGCATCTAAACAGGCACAAATGCGGTGCTGACTGATGAGCAGTGTCTCCTGTAAGAGTGAGGAAGTCTTGCCCTTTGCTTATGAGATAGCCACTCTGGCCGACACAGCCGGCTGCAGAGGCTCTGTGGACGGGAGAGCCGGCTCTCTGAGCTTCTAGGTTCTTAGGGTTGCCAGTGCAAGCCGCGAGTAGGAGAGCAGTGAGGATGGCCAAGGGTGAGGCTCTGCACGGTGTAGCATGCTACAGGCATGACCTGGCTTGTCTTAGTCACCACTAGCCTGTCCAGCTTTTCGAAACAGGTGCGGTTTTTCTCAAGTAAAGTTAAAATCCCTTATCACTTAAGGGTATCTACTTTAAAATGAGAGTTTTTCTTATTTATTTATTTGCATGTGACTGGTTTAATATTTATTAGAGCTTTCTGGTTTCTCAGCTCTGATTGGCTGGAAAATGAAGCTTTCACTTGAGTACAGGACCTGTCAGGAGCTGTGTTTCTCTCTCCCACTCATGGTCTGTGTGCTGAGCGTATTATCAAGTCTGGCAATGGGCAGCGTCTGTTGTTAATGTTAGCGAGTCCTGCCTGCACGCCAGGCACCATCCTAAGAGCTGAGGATACAGCAGGGAGTACAAAGTTACAACTCCTTTCTTTCTTTCTAGTGGGGGCCGGTAGCTGGTTGGTATAGTTAATTGCATACAAATGTGATACATGCTACATGGAAGGACCACAGATGGGGAATGAGGAGCAGGAGGGAATGCAGTCTAACCAGGGTAACTGAGGACAGATCTCAGTGAGCATTGTGACCAACAGATGGGAGGGTATTCTTGGCAGAAGGATGAGCAAATACCATTGCCCTTAAATGGGCTGTGGCCGGTGTGTTGAAGAGGCTGCAGCAGAGAAGAGGATGGGAGAAGCTGTGTTGGAAGAGGAGAGGGGAGGCCATATAGTGAGGTGCATCTGAGATCATGAATTCTACTCAGCTTTACCTGAGTGCTTCAGGTAGCCCTTGTAGGGTTTTGAGCCAAGGGACAATGTCAGATTTATGTTTTAAGGGTATAATGATGGCTATGCAAGGTGGAATTAGACTGAAGTTCAAACATTGTATTCATAGTCACGTGAAAGAGGATGCTTAATTTAGGTGATAGCTGTGACCACACTGAGAGGAGTTTGTGTGTTGCGTATGCTGGAAAGCCAGTAGGAGTTACTGAAGGGCTAGATGTGCTGTGAGAAGATATCCCTAAAATGTTCTGACACACACATACACACACACACGCATGCACCACCTCTAACATGCACACACACACATAAGCACATGAGATAATATCAAAGGAAGAAGTCCTAGAGATGAAGAACTGAGCAAACAGCACACGTGCTCCCAGGATGTAGGAGGCCAATGAGGAGCCTTTGCATCCTTAAAGGGGTTCCCTGGACAGAGGGAGTGTGCAACTGCCCTAGCACTGCTGCTGGGATGAGACCTGATCATTGCTTTTGGCTCTGGGCATGATGGGCTTGATAGGGTCGTTGGTGGGAGCAGCAGTTATCTCATTACATTGAAGCGCAGATGGAGCTGGATGGAACCAGATTTGGCACTGCATGGTTCGAAGTCTAGCTTTCAGAAGGCTGATCTAGGACGATTGCCTTGAATCACTACCAGCCAGGGCTGTGTAGAGAGATCCTATCTAAGAAACAAAAAAAACCCCTAAACTAAACAAACAAACAAACAAACAAACCAAAAGCACCTTCCTAAATAAAAACGACTCTGATGGATTCTCAACTTGTGTAATAGGTAACTGGTTGAGAGAGAGCTGATGAAGTGGGAAGGATCTCAAACTCCCTGCCCTGTGGACACCACAGTCTGACAAAGCCGTTCATCCAGTGAGCGATTCTGTACAAATGGCTGTTGGGGAGACTCATTCAGAGAAATAATCCTTCTTCACTTTCTCCGGTGGTCGCTCCCTCCCCCACACACATTGTTTTAGAACTGAGAATTTAGAATGAGAAGAACTGGCTATCTTCCTAGCTCTTTGTTATCTTGTAGCTTACTTCCTTAAGCAGGCAAACCTCCTTAATGTCAGATCCAAAACCTTGCAGGGAGTCCTCATATATGTGTAGTCCTGGAACTCTGTGTAGTTCTGGCCTGGAACTCTCTCTGTAGACCAGGCTGGCCTCAAACTCAGAGATCTGTCGGGCTCCAACCCCAACATAAACTAACTCTCTGGACCCGCGTGGAGGCATGGGAATAATTGAGACACAGTTCACACAACAATATCGGAAGGAAGTCTCAGGGTTCATTCAAATCCTGAAAAGCACCTGCATTTATTCTCAAACAGCTTTTATCTCCAAAGGTAAACCGGAAAAAAAAAAAGGTAAACCAAGGGGGGGAGTCCATTAGCATTCTGTTTCCCAGGTATGGGGTAGCAGGACTAAAGTCAAGTCCTCAGCTCTGTCACTAGCTTCGATTAACACCTCTTCCCAGGCAATCCCCATAATTGCAAAGAAGGGAACAGAACAACATTATTATATCCTGACCCAAGCGGCAGCCAGTCTGCAAGGGCTATTGTGACCACCTCAGTTGCGACTGTGATTTGAGCGCCTGGCCACCAATACAATGCAGAAATAAATATGTGGCCTGTATAATATTGCTCCACAGAGATCCGCCTGCCTCTGCCTCCGGAGTGCTGGGATTAAGTGTGCACACTGCTGCTTGGCTTGAATCAGGGATCTTGTGTATGCAGGCAAACATTCTAACACTGCGCTAAACATCACCAGCTTGAAATACATTTTTTTTAGTACTAGGTATTGAACACAGCATTTCATACATGCTAAGCAAATACCCTACCATTGAGTTGTACTCCTAGGTTTTTTTTTTTTCCTTTGATATCTGGTCTACAGAGCTAGTTCCAGGACAGGCTCCAAAGCCACAGAGAAACCCTGTCTCGAAAAACCAAAAAAAAAAAAAAAAAAAGGTCTTATATGATTTATCTGGGGCATCCAGAATGCTATGAGATGATATGTAAATGTTTCTAGACCTTGGGCTGGAAACTCTGCTAGAGGGAAGCTGGTGCAGGTAAAGAGAAACAATCACTTTTGAATATAATCTGTGCAGTATTTATAGAGCGCCTGTCATTGGCAATGTCCTTGTTTGGGCACAAGGGACAGCAAGGGTCGCTGTTTCTTTGATACTTTCAATCAAGCAGTGTGGAGCACAGATTGCTCCACAAGCAGTCAAGAGGAGGGAAGTGGCATCTAACTCAGGTGTGAACAAGTGCTTCAAGGGGATCTCTCCTGTAGGAAAAGACATCCACGTCAAAACCCGGGATGAAAAAGAGGCAGCCACTCTTACTGGAGGGGAATGCATGTTCTTGGCAGAAAACCAGAAGCAAAAAGACAGTGTAACATTGTGCAGGTTCTGTGGTGAGGTGCAAAGTGGAAAGAGGGGAGGCTAAAGAGGTGGGAAGGAGTGTGCTAGATCACCAGGGTCCTTTTTGTGCAGCTGAGGGGCTGGACCAGTGAAAGTCTTTGTATTTTATAGTAATCCTCCTTTGTGAAGGATGTGTGTGTGTGTTGCACAAGCAATGCATATATATATAGCAGTATGTATATCTATAACTGCATATTTATCACTGCATACACACACAGAGTTGTATTTTTCAGACCCTTGTAAGTTACTCTCTGATTCAGAGTTACATCAGGCGAGCCCTGGTTTATTGTTCATGTCGCATATGATTATATTGACCTTTCAGACTTGCTACCTAAAGAACTTGTCACCCTGAATCTTGGGGAAATGTCACTTGAGGGCTCTGTGAGGAAGGAACGTGACTATGTGTGTGTTATTTCCTTTGATCTGTGAAATATAAAAGCGATCCTAAGTGTAAAGACATAAAACCTTTGTCTAAAAGATGAAAGACTAATTGGAGCTGGAAAAAGAGAGGGGTGGGATTGGACAGGGCTGGGGAGAAAAGGGAAGCCAGCAGGATGCAGAGGGGAGTAAGGCCAGCTAGGGGTAGGAGAAGAACCTTGTTGTGGGGTGTGACCTGTGGACACACCTGAAGACTAGTGTGCTTGGATACTATCACCCGAGATCAGCTGTAGGTCTCAAATTCATGATCAATAATAATTTGGAGCTCAGAGTGTAGCTTTGTATGTTCAGAGATGACTCCATGACATCAGCCAGAGCCTTGCATTTATATGCTGCAGAAGTGAATAGGAATATGGAGAACCCTTGTCCCTGACCCCAAGGGCAAGGTGCTAGACTCAGATGAGCAGTAAAGTCTGGCATTTCCAGCTCTCCCTCCCTCCCTCCCCGCTTTGCCCTTGCTGTACTTTGTACCTGGTCTTCATGCTTACATACCTATGCACAGCTGGGTGACTTTAACCCGAGCCCTGAGGAGAGAGAATAGCTGCTGTGACCCTCTCACACCTTGACTGATGAGTCACCCAGTTGCCCCCAGCCACGTGGGTGTCCATGTCAGGGTTCCTGGACTCCTAGGGCACACAGTTTGCACCTTAAACTGTCGGATCCTGACTAAGGCTGGATATAAAGACAACTTGAGCGCTACCTCTGAGGGGTGTGGCTGCCTCCTCTTACTGTGTTGTTTCCCAGCACATCTGACATTACTGCTTCTCTCCCAGGGCTAAGCACATACTCAGCTCTGGGAAAACATCCGTTCTCAACAGCCCAGAGTTATAATTCAGTGGAATGTGGTTTTGAAACAATTTCACAGAGTAGACTTTTAGTTTTTAGCAATTATTGTATTTTTAAAAAGTTCCCAAATTTCTGTTCCTGCCCAGTCTTCCCCAACATGATTTCTGGCCACCCTTGGAGGGCATGCATAGCTGCTTTAAATTCCAGTTTAATGTGTTTTTATCTGTTTATTTTAGCAACATTTGATTCTGTTTTGTAAGTTCTTTTTGTATCAGTTTGCTCATGTTTACACTGAGAACATTTTTTATTTCTCCCTTATGTTAAAAAAGTAAAATTCTTGCGAAAATATTTTAATTGTTTATCAAGTGCAGGGACCTGGGTTCTGTTCCTAATACGCACACATACCTCATGCATGTGCTTGCATGCACATACACATGCTTACATACACACACACATCACATGCACATATGTATGGGGGGGCATGCCTATTGGTATTTTGAAATATTTTAAAAGTTTTTCTATTTTGAAATTAGGTTGAGATAATAGATAACATTCGGTCCTGTTGCCAGAAATTCTATTCTGTCTCTGAGAATTACGGTCTCGTGAATCAAAGAAGAGAGGAGCATTTTCTAAGCATCATAGCAAAGGAAGGAAACATGGAACCACATCTAAGCAGCCTCAGGAAGTTATGGGGATGGTTCTGACCCGGCAGCTGTCTGAAAGCTGTAGTGGTAGATTTGTGGAAGTGGTAAGGGGTGGGATCAGACCTTCCTAATGACCTAATTGCTTTCAGAAGCTCTGCAGACAGTTTTGTGGCTCAATGTAGATAATTATCATCCTTGGTGGTAACCGTGTAACTACAATGTTTTAGAAGCCCATAAGCCTATCTCAATTTTCTTGTAACAACAGATTGCATTGTTTAGGGTTCCATCCTGTTCCCTCCTCAGACTGCTGAAGTTACAAAGTGGCGAAGTGTAGCAGGGAGCTCAGCTAGGCAGGTCCATATTCTACTTGATTAACGATGTTGTTGTTGCTGTTACTGTTGTCCAATGGTGTAGTGGCTTAAATGAAGGCAGAGCAGACAGAAATTGTAATAATATATACAGCTTTAATTGGGAAAGAGACTTACAGAACCAGAGGTTCCAGCAGAGAACAGGAAAGCAGAAGGGAAGGGGGAAGAGCACACCAGCAATATTTATTAGTAAAAAATATTCTCAGGCGACCCCGCCCTACAAGCAAGGTGATTGGCTGGGGCTACCCCTACACAATGGAGATCACCTTCACCTTTAATGCATTAGTATTGCCTTTGGTTCTTGAGATGGTCAAGGACGGTCTCTTGTTGTAATAGGAGCAGCCACTCTGTAGTAGTATGGAGTGGCGGGCTGTGTACCGCCACCCGGCTAGCTTTACCCGAAATAATTACACAGAAACTGTATTCTTTTGAACACTGCCTGGCCCATTAGTTATAGCCTCTTATTGGCTAGCTCTTACATATTGATCTAACCCATTTCTAATAATGTGTGTAGCACACGAGGTGGCTTACCAGGGAAGATCTTAACCTGCGTCTGTCTGGAGTGGGAGAATCATGGCGACTGCCTGACTCGGCTTCTTTCTCCCAGCATTCTGTCTGTCTACTCCACCTACCTAATTTTCTGTCCTATCAGGGCCAAAGCAGTCTCTTTATTTAACCAATGAAATTAACACAAAACAGAAGACTCTCCCCCATCAGTCTCTGGTTACCAGCTGAAGACCTGCCAGGTGAAGAAAGTCTTTGACCTACATGTGATCCAGGCTAAGGGAAACCCTCAAAGTTCCTGACAAAGTAGGAGTCAGCTTCTAAAGGTCATGCTTGTCACCAGAATGTATCTGGGGTGCAGGAGCAGAGGCCTCTGGTTAATTACCTGCTAGAGAGGCATAGAGAACTCTGTTCTGAAGAGAAAATACATTACCTCATTCATCTATGTCTCTATGCCTGTCTGTCTCCTCCTCTCTTCCCCCAGTCTCTCTCCTCCTCTTTCTCCCTCCTCTCCCCCTCTCCCCCCTTCTCTGTGGCTGCTGCAGTGTTACACAGTGGTTATGGACCAGTGGTAGGGTGACTCCAGACATCCATGTCCCTTACTATCCCCACCAGCATGTGCCATGCCACCACTGAACTTCCATGGCTCATGCTGGGAGTTGAGCGAGCTTTGATCCCAACATCCACAGAGCAGATGACTTCTTAAAGGAAACATTGGCGTGCTTTTTAGGTCTGCACATCTGCCCTGGCAGAGACAGTTCACCTCTTCAGCAAGACAGCCTTGATGTCACAATTTCACACTGAACAAGGATGTAAGTTACATCTCAGAGAGCAATGGGGAGGAGAAAACCAGAGCGTATTCACCTTGTGCACTGTGCTGAGGCACCGGGAGGCCAAGTGTGCCTCTGCTTACTCAAAGTGGAAGGTTTCTGTGAATGTCCCCTTAATTCTTCCACTTCTGTCCCACATCAGCAAGGGCCGAGGGAAAGGAAACATCCCCAGCAGGTGCCCCACAAGGCTGTATTTCTGGTTCTGTCAGTCTGTACCATAGCCTCACTCAGTTCCTGCTTCGCCAAGACTCTTGATGACTAGAGGGTGTGATAGTGACATTTGGGTGTGTTCACGGTGTAGTGTGCACACCACTGAGTAACCGCCCTGGCAGAGCAGCGCCACATGGAAGGTGCTCCGTCTCGCCAAGCTCAATTAAGGAAGCCAGCCAAGAAATCATTTCGTAAGATCAGCACCGGTAAGCACTGTGGGAATAGTTGTCAGAAGGGAACGGCAATGACGGCTGCACCTTAGGTACCTGTCCCAGCCCTCCATGTCTAAGCCACAGAGCGTTGCCAGCTTTGCAAAGGACTTAGGTGACTTGTGCAAAAGGGGAGTGCTTTGTTCTTATGAACTATCTATCCTTCCTGCTGTCAGAGAGCCACCTGGGCTGGGAACCCTGGTCAAGCGGAAAGTTGCTGGGCTAGGCGAGTGTTAAGAACGATTGGGCACAGAACTGACAGAAAATAACCCCAGCTTGCAATAAGTAAAGCTCTGGCCTAATGTTTGCTTTGGGGGTCAGGAAGTTACATGAAAAGCTTATATGTTGACCTGGTTTGCGGGTCTACAACTGAAGTGGGGATTTTGGGAGGCATTTTTGATTGAAGTGGTTTCCTCCAGAACAGGACTTCAGCCATGATTCCTGTAGAATGGGAATAATCTCAACAGGCAAAGAAAAGGCTTTCTAGTCCTTGAGAGAGAGTCAGTCTCTTCTAGGTCCATTTTCAACTTGATAGATGAATCTGTTGTTATTTGTAAGATATGTGGGCTGGTCAGCTCCCCTCCCTCTATCCCTCTACGAGTGAGTTGATTCAGAACTCTGGGGAGATGTGAGTCATTCCATAGGTTCTTAGACAGCTTATTTGAGATGCTCTGAAATTTCAAACTCTGCTGATTGGTTTCATCATTTAAAACACATATACAGCAAGGCGGTGGTGGCGCACGCCTTTAATCCCAGCACCCGGGAGCAGAAGCAGGAGGATCTCTGTGAGTTCAAGGCCAGCCTGGGCTACAGAGTAAGTACCAGAACAGACTCCAAAACTACACAGGCAAACCCTGTCTTGAAAAACCAAAAACCAAACCAAAACAAAACAAAAAAACCCCCCAAACCCCCAAACCAACAAAACCCACATACACACAAAACATCAGACAGAGTTAAGATCCAAGCTAGCCTTTGGTATTCAGGACAATTGGCAGGGGTGGTATACCCAGCTAAAAACCCTCCTCTGGAAACTGTGATAGAAGGGTAGAGCTGGCAGCCTATGTGGCTAACATACTGTCTGCTTTCAGAGTTAAGACCTGCTTAGCTGTCGGTGTTTCTCCCAGGGGTTAAATTTTACAGAGGCATTGCCTTGATTTAAGATGGAGACATTTAATACTTCTATTTGAAGAGTTCTCTGTTCTGTCTGTCTCTCTCCTCCGCCCCCCCCCCCTGTATGTGTGATCATCCTTAGATTTGAGAGGAGGAAGACAAAGAGAGTCTATTTAGTGGAAACATACTAGTATTAGGCAATGCTAGGATTTGAGTTTTTTGTAAGTCTGAACTGTAAGTCAGCCCACCTGTTAGGAAAACGGGGATTTTTCTTGACATTGGCTGGGAGTCCATCTCTGAAACTACCTCCCCACTATAATTTTGAGAGGTGATGAAGGTCTTAGACCATCCACCCCAAAAGCTATTTTTCAGAGTTGAATACAGCGTGTCATTTTACAGCTAAGGTACTGTGACCCAGGGAGTTCCATGGCAAGGTAGAGTGGCAAAACTGAGATTAGAGCGGAATGTTCTAGACTCCACGTTGAAGATATTTCTCATTGGGCCGTTTCCCCATTCCCCGGTTGTGCTAATTGCTCCCTGCTCCCTTGGCCTCAGCTCCTCTAACGTCCTCCCACCAGCAGTAGTGTATATCTCAGCTCCCTTTCTCGTCAGTACCACAGCTCTGGTCAGTAACACTTGGGATATACCAGGCGCAGTGTCTGGTTTTGTGGGGTTCAGTGACAAGGAGCATTCAGTTCTGTGGGGGAAGAGACTGCTGGTTATTACATTGTGTGCTGGTGAATCTGGAATGCAGTGAGCATGTGCACAGGGCAGGGACCGGTTTAGAGGAACACACAGTGGAGGTGTTTGAGGAGGTAGAAGCAGGCTACAGAGCCTCCTCGGCAAAGAACCTTACAGTCTTAAGAGTCAGCAGGTCTGGGGGTGTTGCTGGGTAGTTGAGTACTTGCCTGGCATGCACAAGGCTCTGTTTGGTTCTAGTCTTAAGCTCTGAAAAAAATGACACCAACTAACCAGCCAGCCAACCAACCAATCAGTCAGCCAGCCAGGCAGCCAAATCAACCAATCAGCCGAACAGTAGGCTGCAGAAATCAGTAGTCTGTGGTCACATTGTTCACTGCTCCTGCGTGTTTTAGAGCAGATACAGAGGTTGAAGTTCAGAATAAGCCTTTGCCTAGAACTACAGGAGGCTCCATCCACTAAAGGTGATGACTGAACATGGTGGCTAGTGTCAACTATGTTCATAGTCATATGTCAGCAGCTTGATGGTTGTGGGTGTGACCAGGGAGAAGGGTCGGGATGTTTTGATTTAGAAGCCGACCACAGTATTTGTGCGGGAGGGACTTCCTGTCCCTCGGCCAAGAAGCCTAGGCAGTGAAGGTGTGGATGCAGCTTTGCATGTTTAGCTCCTGGAAGCAGAGGGAACCACCTCGAAGTTTCCATGGCCTTGCAGGAAACAGGATGGAGGGTAGGAAACAGCTGCCAGAAGCAGGGTGGCAGAAATGCAGACTCACACAGTGTTCAGCAGCCACAGGGATGTCAACGGGAAAGCCTCTGATTACACATTGGGGAGCTGTGGAATGCGATTTGTTTTCAGACGTTGGCCCCTCCCCGTCTTTGTCCTTCAGTTGCCTGGAGATTTTATTTTTACTTATCAAATTATCAGAAGTGCTTTCTTTAAAAAATAAAAAAAAATGTGCGCGCATGTGTGCTTGCATGCACGTGCATGAGTTCATGCATACCATTGTATACATGTGGGGTCAGATGGTAGTTTTTCAGGCATTAGTTGTTTGCTTTCATCGTGTGGGACCTGGGGATTAAATTCAAGTCCTCAAGTTTGGCAGGAACTGCTTTTGCCTGCTGAGCCATCTTGTACACCCAGGAGTGCTTTCTTGTAAAAAGTTAAACAACATTAACTCCAGATAGTTGGAAAAGACAGCCCATATCCCTCCCTGCTAATCCCTGTCTCAGAATAGGTGCCAGCGTCTTCCAGAAGTCGGCTTAGACATTCCTGTACATGTTTATACTTACTGATGTATCATTGTTTTCTGTTGTAGAAATAGGCTGATACATTGTTTGAATTTGACCCTGTGATACTTTTATGGTGAATTAATTCTGTCTTAAAGCTTCCCCATCACTACATTTAGACAAACCCAAACCATTTTAGAAGTAATTTTTTTTTTATATTTTTTTATTGAGAAAAGGAAAAAAAAGTTTCCGCCTCCTCCCAGCCTCCCATTTCCCTCCCCCTCCTCCCACCCTTTTCCCCCTCCCCCCACTCCTCTCCCCCTCCCTCTCCAGTCCAAAGAGCAGTCAGGGTTCCCTGCCCTGTTTTTATGTCACCAAACCTAATTAACTTCATTTATAATTTGGATGTCTGTGTGATCTCGATATCTCTTAGGAACAGGTGGGTCCTGTGGCCATGAACTTTTTCTGGACAGGGGACTCTAGATGTTTGGTGACAGACAGGCATACTGGCACCTGGTAGAATATCTTGGGTCCGTTTGGCAAGGGGGAATTGATTATCTGCAAGAAGTTGTGACTCAGAGTGGTTCTGCTCAGAACAGCCAGTCATTCTTTATGCCAGGCTATTATGTGAGAGGTGACTTGATGGTCATCTTTGTGATCTCTGAGAGGAGGAATGAAGCATGCGGGGAACATTTTCCCAAAGATTGCATCATACTTTTGCAAAGCCTCCTTAAGGGAGATTGCTCAAGGGGCTTGGGAGATGGCTCAGTGGTGAAGAGCTTGTCTGGCAGGATTCAGCGCTGAGCCCCCGCACCCACATGCAAAACCGGCATGGCAGTGGATTCTTCTGAGCACAGCACTATGGAGGCAGAGACAAGAGGATCCCTGGGCCTTGGTGGAAAGACAGTCTAGCCAGTCGGTTAGCTCCAGGTTCATTGACAGACCTTGTCTCAAAAGGTTAGGGTGAGAGTGCTGAGCGGGATCTCGTCATGTACACACACACACACACACACACACACACACACACACACACGTGTGGAGTGGAGGGCAAGGCAAACTTCTGTTTTGTTGTTGAGAAGTGGGACCCAGGATGGGAAGGAGAAACAGTGTTGAGTATTGTGTCATTGCTGTCCTGGGCTAAGACATTGTGGGAAGCCTCTGATGACGAATTGTTAAAACTGTCTTGTGTATTTAAGTTTGCCAATCTCCAGCAGACCTGGACTTGACATTTCTGGCTGTGCCCTGACGTGCAACAGCAATTGTCCCTAGAGTGGCAGTTGCTGCTGGAATGCTGTCGTGACCTCGGTCCACGTCGCGGAGACAGAGAGGCGGCATGCCTTCTCGGCTTTATAGTTTGCAGGCCACCTGCCATCACTCTTTTCCTTCCGTGCTCTAAAGGCACACAGAACCGTGGCCCTAGCCCCTTTCAGAATAGCAAAACGCAGACATGCGTGAAACCATTGAGTAACGATGATGTCATTATGAAGGAGATGCGGCAACCTGTGCCTAGTGGCCCAACCTTCTCTGCTCTTACAGGCACAAGCCTTTCCATTGCCTTATTTCAAAATTACTGGCTCCATAAAGAGAGACATTTTGCAGGGAAGAAAGGCTTGTTTTTTTTTTTTTGCTTTTCTTTTCTTCCTTTATGTGTTTTTTTTCACATAATATAGTTTATCATGTTTTTCCCCCCTCCCTCAACTCCTCCCAGTTCCTCCTTACCTCTAGCCACCTAACTTCACATTCTTTCTTTTTCAAGCAAAGTAACACAAAACAAAAAAGAAAATAAAAACAAAAACATAAGTAAAACACAAAAAGTATGCCGAAACAAAACAAAAGAAAAAAAAAAGCCCACCAAAACAAACAAAAGAAAACATGAGTCTGTTTTGTGTTGGTGAACTACTCCTAGGCACTGGGCCTGCCCTGGAGTGTGGTTGATAAACCCAGCGACACTCCCTTGGTTTTCTCTTTTTTAGCAGGTATCCATCCATCCTGGAATGGCTTCCTGGTTAAGTTGGGACCTGGTGTCCACTTCCTCTTCTCAGATCTGGGATTTCGTCTGGGTTGAACTCCTAGAGGTCTTGTTTGTGCTGCCACAGTCTCTGAGTTTATGTGATGATGCTGATTCCTTGGAGTACTCCATGACCTCTGGCTCTTACGCTCTTTCTGACTCCTCTTCTGCATAGATCCCTGAGCCCCGAGGGGAGCCTCTGTAGGGCTGAGAACTCCCCAGGCGAGGAAGAAAGACTTGTCATGAGTTACCTGGATGTTTTACTAGAGCGTCTTCTGTCAAGTGAGTTCAGAAATCCTTCAGGGTTCTTGGCTATGTCACTTTATAAAGTGGTTCTCATCACTGAATATGGTGACCCCATACCATATTGACTGTTTCTATCAGGCATTCAAGGGAACTGGGGCTCATGGGAAAGGAGGAGGTTAAGAACGTGGCGTGTGATCATAGCGCAGTAATGCTAACTCCTCTGGCCGGACAGAGTGAGTGCTTTCACAGTGATTTCTTCAGATGCAGCTTTAAAGTCTACATCTGCTCCTTCAGCATTGGTCAGTCTGCTCACATGGAGAACAAACCGGAAGGGTAACTCTGTCTCCTCAGTGGGTAGTCACACTCTGAGACAGGAGTTCCTGCCAAGCTGTCAGTGTTCTGCACTATAAAAAATGCTTGAGGTAAATAATGCTAAAAGGGGGAAGCGTTTACTCAGATTCACAGTTTTCGATGTTCCAGCCCATACTTGGTTGGCCCTGTTGGTTTGGGGCTGGGTGGTAACTCACTGGGAAGCATTGTGGTAGCAGTGTGTCAGGAGTGCAGGGTACCATGGCAGAACCACTCGTGGGTGGTTGAGAGACAAGAGAGTGAAACAGAAGCTGGAATCTCATAGTCTTTTCCAAGGTCATGACCCCAGTGACCAAAACATCCCCCACTAGGCTCCAGTTCTTAAAGGAGCCACCATCTCCCAGCAGTGCCAATTGGAGTCTGGTTTGTGACAGCATTCACTATCAGAACTGTGATGTCTGCTGTAGGGAGAGGGCAGAGCTGGCCTGGGCAGATTGGACAGCCCCATCTAGAATCCTAACCCTCATTAGCACCTTGGCTGCGAGCCTGCTTTCATGCCTGTAGGATGGGGGCAGTAACACATGTGGAATGGGTGTCCAGAGTACATTTCAGAACATGAGCTCTCCTGCTTCCACTGGCTCTAGTTTAGACCTGTCCTATGTGTGTGTGTGTGTGTGTGTGTGTGTGTGTATGTATGTATTTAATCTTTGCGGCATGGAATGGGATGACCTGCTGCTTAATTCTCAACTCTGCTCACCACGGAGAACTCCCTGTTGCTGATACACAACAGAGAGAAAGCCTTTAGCTCACCCCTCTCAAATCACAGCCATCCTGCGATTTCTTCCTGTTCTTCCCCCAACACAGAAACTGCGCTTCAGTAAATGCAGAATCTGTCCAGTCTCAGCATTACTCTCTCCCACAGTGAGGTGTCCGGGGGGGCCGACAACACAGGTACAGTAAATTGCCAGTTCGAAATCTCACGTTACTTTGGCACAAGTTTTTAATTAGAAAGCCTCTTCCAGGTGCCTCCTCTTTAACAGCAGTGAAAAAAAAATTCTACGTGAACACACGTTTTATGATTGTTTAAAGAATCTGTTTTGAAATAAGTAAACAGAAGCGCTTCCTGGTTAGGACAGCCATAGCCTTGGGTTCTTGTTGCATGCGCCTTCATTTTAGCAGGGGCCCGGTAGTAATCATTGTCAGCCCTGGGTGACTCACGCATTCCGCGCTGCGCTGTGTTTATGTGGGATATGGAAACGATTGCCCCCTCTTTCTGCAGCGCCTGACTGAGTTAGCATTGAGCAGCTGAGCTCCTCACTTCGTTATTTTTAAGGGGTCCCTACTTTTGGGGCTCCAGCTGGGGCTTGAGGAGGGGCAGCTGGCAGTGTGGCTCAGGCTGTCTCTCTCGTGAGGTCAGGCTGACATTCCTGAAGTTATAGCCTCACTTGGGAACTGGACCCTGTACCTCCCACAGAAACATGAGCCCTGCATGTGCAGGTTCATCTGTCCAGTATGGACAGCCAGGCAACGGAGGGGACAGTAGAAGAGCGGGAATGGAGGGAAGATTAACGTTTGTCGCCTTTATTGGGAGCAGTGTGTTTTATGTCCCGGCATGTTTTCTTTTCTCTCTCACTCCAGTTGTCCATCTGTTTGGGAGGTGTAGGGCTGGGTAAGGGTAGCTGAGTTTTGATAGACTGTAGAGAAAGAAAAAAAAAGGGCAACCGCCCTTCTTTTATTATTTATTATTATTATTTTTTTGTGTGTATAATGTGCACCTCTTGTGTGTAGGTGCAGAAAGCAGAGGGAGTTACAGGCAGTTGTGAGCTGCCTGATATGGCACTGGGATCCCAAGCTGGTCCCTCTGAAGAGTAGTGAGCTTAACTGCTGAGCCCCCTCTCCAGCCCCCTCCTGTTACAAACAGTGTGCTCTCTCTTGAAAAAGAAAGTTTTAACCTACAGGGCTGAGGAGTTGAGCTTGGCAAATGATCATAGGCTCAGAAGGTGAGGGGAAGCTACTTTCCTAGTGTTCATGCGACATTCCCCTTCGGCCGGCCTTCCTGTGTCTTGGCAGATGGAGTTTCTTCCTCTGGAGCCAAATGTTTTTCCAACTGCACAGTTATAGCTGCCTCATGCACCATGATGCATGGCTAGGTGTCAGGATCATTTACAGGGGGAGGAACCCTACATGACTCAAAACATCCAACTTCAAGCAGGAGGAAGAGCAAGTTATTTTTGCAGAAGTTTTCTGTAAAAGACTACTTGGAAGTTTCGGCTTTTTTCCCAGGCAGGTTTTTTTCTTAATTTTTTTTTTTAAATATTTGAGTCTGTGTTTTCCTGCCTGTAGTTCTGATGATTGAACCTAGGGCCTTGTGCGTGCTCGGGAAGCACTCTATCACCACCCTCTTTCCTCAGCTCCTGTCTTAACTTTATAAAACAGGAAGCAGATGTTCCGTGCATTTGTGAGCTGAGCCGCAGCCACCTGAAGCACCTAGTGCTCTGGACACAGATGCGTGTCATGGCGCCAGCCCTGAAACCGTTGACTTTATGAGGGAGCTGGGCAGATGAGTATACGATGCCAGGTCCCGGATGGCAGAGGACAGAGGCTGCTGGAGAGGGAGGAGGCAGATGTGGGGATGCCATGAGAGGCCTCTGGAAACTCTGTGGGATGAGGAGGAGTTCTCGAGGTTCATGAGTCCTGGCGGTGCGGTGGTGCAGTTCACGCCAGTGGCAAACAGTAAGGTATTCTGGGAGAAAACTGGCATGCGGAATGGGGGAGGGGGAGAAGAGTTTGGCTGTCATCACGGGCCAGCTTTTTAAAGCCTGTGACTTGTTTAGTGCAGTTTCATCTTGTCATTTGTATGGGAGCCTCAGGAGAGAGTGGGGCCGATCTCCAGTTATGGCTACCAGTATGTGCTGTTGGCTGTTAGGAGTTTGAACCTCACCCTTTGGGTGGTGGCGACCTACCGGAAGGAAGTGGAGGGAGTCACACTGGCATATGGGGTCCTGCCATAGAAGTGCAGAGAGCTGGTCCTTCCTTGGGACACGAGGTCTGTGCATATTGAGGGGAAGGAACGATGGTGGCCTCCAGTCCTGTGCCCCGGGCTGCTTTTGGTGGTCCCAAGCTCTATGACCTGGTGAGTTGTCAGTAGCTGGTCTCACGCTCCTACCACTGAAGATGTTCTGAAGCTGTACTGAAAAATACAGAGGAATTTGTGTTATATATCTATATCTATGTAATTTTGCAAAGCCAATGATCACTGGTCAAGATAACTCCAGTGGGAGTCATGTTGTTTTAAAACTGCACTCACTCTTGATTGGTTAGTGATGGAAAAGTTTGAAGGGTGAATTTTTTTCCTTAGAATGCAGTGGATGTTTGGAAATAAAGTGGGTTCTTAATGTAAAATGGGGTTTTGCGTCAGTGTCAAGACGCTGGCCTTATAGCCGCCAGAGGCTTGTGGCTGGGCTGTCTGCAGAGTTACAGTGGATAAGGGAGGGGTCTGTAGATCTTCAGGACTGTGGGGTGTGCCCCCCCCCCATTTGCCAGACTCTACTGAAGGGGCTGTCCTCTTTATGTTTCCTATATGTGGATTTTCTGATACCGGAACCTCATCCTATTAAGACTGGTTACATTGTTGCTTTCCCCTCTGACTTTGGGTGGATGTCTTTCTGAGTGAGGCATTTCTTTTCTTATTTTGTGCTCCAGGCAGGCATTCAGATTATTCACGGGTTAATGATTTCTCCATTCCTTTCTTATGAAAGAAGAAAATATTCTCAGTGATTGTGGCAGGCATCCTGCTAACGACAGGGCCTGTTGAGACCTGTGCGTCTGTCATGGTGAGTGACCTCAGAATGCCATGATTGTGAAGTTGTCATCCTTAGTTTTCAAGGTGACTGATGGTCCTCTTCATTTCATCCTACTTAATCCTCGTGCAGGCAAAGGGTGTCAGCCAGTCTTGCAAAGGTTTCTGGGAAGTTACATTTGAAGACTCATGGATGCGCTTTACTGCATGTGCAGATGAAGCACGCCACGCTTTTCAGGTTTATGTAACAGTGGCTACCCAGATGGAGAAAGGAGTCTAATTGTCTGACTTCTACAAAGGTAGTGGGGTTTGCCAAGCGCTACTACTGCAAGACCAGACGTCTCTGGCTCACCTTCTGAGTCCGGTGTGGGTGAGGTGGAGGGTGCTGGAAGTATCTCTGATCATATTTTTCTCCTGTTATCTACTGTTATATTATTGATGACTATATATACACACACACACACATATATACATATATATATATAATATTATTATATTTTTTGCTGGATATCCATTTTGTGTAAGGCGCAATGTCATGAGGAAATATTTTCTTTCTAAAAAGTGAAGTTTGTGTCCGGAAGAGGAGGTGGCCATGGGATGACTGTAGGACACGGGCGCTGCAGAGTTGCTCAGCTGCAGTGACACTGTGCTGCGGAACGAGTGTCCTGTACATTCAGGGTTGCCGTTTGTTAGAGATGAGACATCTGAGGTGACCTACCTGGAGTACAGAGGACGGCAGATGAAGGGCGCCCTGCTCAGCACTGTCTGTTGGGGGCGGGGTCCTAGTTCACTGCTCTGCTGCTGTAATGAAATCCGAACCCAAACAAACATGGGGAGGAAAGGGTTTCTTCTGTCTTTTAAGTGACAGTCCTCCACCAAGGGAAACCAAGTCAGGAGGCAGGGACAGAAGTAGAAACCACAGAGGAACGGTTCCTGCTGGCTTGCTCCTTCTGGCTTGCTCAGTTACTCATAGCCCAGGCCCGCTTACCTAGGAAGGCAGCCACTCATAGTGGGCTGGACCCTTCTACATCCACTAGCAACTTTAAAAAATACCCTTCAGACATGCTCAAATACCAATCAGGTGGAGGCGACTCTTCAGTCGAGGGTCCGTCTTTCCAGGTGTCTGGTTTGTGTCTCTGCAGGTCAGGACCAGCTCTACCACTTTCTGGCTAAGTCATATCATCAGTTTACTCAGTTCCTCTGCCTGCCTCAGTTTCCCCACAAGTCGAAGGGAGACACAGAACAATAGCTGGACTTCTGTTTCACCTTATTTTGTGAGCGCAGAGTGGCTCAGGCAGTGGTGACTTCCCAGGTCAGCTTTCCCTCAGTGCCCTGTCCCGGAGCTCCCACAGGCTCCCCCTGCTCTGACTGACAGCCACTGTGACCTCAGCAAGTGCAGGAGGTAACATCTCTCCCCCCACTTCTCTCTCTCGTTCACGTCATCATTTACTGTCTGGCGTAGACTCTGAACCTGGTCTGAACTCTTGGTATGGTATTTGATCCATTTCGCCTGTTGTTGCTGGTTCTAGTCTGTCATCTCGTCCTCTCTTCTTTCTATCATGAGATCACCGTCTCCGCTGAGCTCACGTGCCTTCAAATACAGGTCACTGAGCAGCTTTCTGAGGCCATCTCTGATTGGACCAGCTCCTCTCATCGCATACATCCCTCATGAACCCCCAAACTCTGTCCCCCCCCCGCCCATTCGCTTCAAACACATTGCTTTTATGTCTTTGCGTTTGGTTTTGTGCCTAGGAATGTTTTAAGTTGTTACTGTGAGCCATTTCATTCATAATAGTACCAAGAAACGAGGTGGCACCACCACCACCATTGTTTGGAGGTGGAAACTGAGGCACAAAAATGCTTAGGGTTGTAGAGTTTGTCAGTGTCCAGGTGGCCTGGCACCTCAGCTTCTCTCTGGGGACCCGTTCTGTGTCATTGCTGTCTTCCCTACTGTATAGGTGTGAGGGAGCAGGGGCTGTGCCGCTCGTCTCGTCTCTGCTCACATGGTCTGTGCTATCCTGCTGTATGGTAGATGCTAACGGCCTCTCTCCTCCTCACCTTAATAAAGCTATTCTCTCTCAGGTGGGCGGTGGCGGGAGGGAGTGGGTACTCTGGATGTGAGCGTGTATGATATGATTAACTTTCTTATCTCTGTCACCAAATGCCTAATGAGAAGAATCACAGTGGGGAGGCATGGTGGCAGGCGGCTTCACGGTGACAGGAGCTTGGGGCTGAGAGCTTCACACCCTCACATCTATGGAACAGAAATGAGGGCAGGGAAAGGAGAGGGGGAGGAAGCATGAGAACAAGAGCTGGCTATCACCCTCAGAGCTTGCTTCTAGTGGCCCACATCCTCTGGCTGGTCTCCACATCCTGAGGTTCCCTAACCTCCCCAAACAGCACTGTCAGCTGGGGGAGCAAGTGGTCAGACAGACAGGCATGTGGGGGCATCTCACATTCAAGCCATAGCAAGTTCTCACAAGCTACCACTTCCCATTCTGGACCCCTGTTCTACCTTAGGAAATGGCGATTTGATAGTGTCTAGCTTATGCAGTCCAGGAAAACTAAAGGCATGACTTGGATGCTTCTTTCTTATGCTTGGGGTGTGGGACCTGGTTAGTAAACACCAGCCCCTCTGAGTAGCTTTATTTTCCTGTCCATTCTTTCCAGTCTGCTTGTCTAGTGCGTGTGCTTGACTCACTTTCCCAGCCATATGGAGCTGGAGACCTGTTCTGTCCACCTGGGTGTCAGGTCCATGTCTTGGTGCAGTAGACTAAATTTAACAGGTCTTGTCTGTACCCTGGTGAGAACGCAGGGTTCTTGGTGGTTTAGATAAGGAATATGAGGGTCATGGTTAGCTGTCAGTCAAGCTTGGTTTCCTTGCCTCCTCCTGTCTTGCATCATCATCTTTGGCCAGTAGGGTCCCCCAGAAAAGCTCACTGAAAGATGCCAGCCTCTCATTGAATTACTTGGCAGTTATACAGAAAGAAAAGGAGGGACTCCCAGTCAGTTATTTGGAAGCTCTAGATTCATAACAGTAGCAAAAGTACAGTGACAGAGTAGTAAAGAAATAATTTTATGGTTGGTGTTCAGCACAACGTGATGAATTGTGTTACAGGGCCGCAGCATTAGGAAGGTTGAGATCCCTGACAGAAGGTTGTAGAATCTGTACTCCTTGTTGTAGTTCCGAATGTGACCAAGCTCCATACTGCCCCTTCTGTTGCTGTAGGAGAGTGGTGCAGAGAGTGTTATTCATTTTCTTCTCCGTGTGTGTGTGTGTGTGTGTGTGTGAGCACATGCACTCTATGCTCTAACAGAGGCCAGAGAAGGAAGTCAGGGGTCCCGGTATGTCATTCTCCATCTTGAGATGTTGTCTCAGTGACCCAGGAGGTAGGTTGGCAGTCGGAGTCCCAGGCCGTGTCACAGTTGTTGTGTTTGTGGCTTTATGTGGCTTCTTCTATGGGTGCTGGGGACTTTATACTCAGTTTCTTGTACTTGCTCAGAAACTGGCTCATCCACTGAGCCATCTCCCCAGCCTCAAGACTTGGCAGTCCATAAAGCAAAGACATTTATTTAGGTCATAGCTCTGTAGGCTGGAAATCTACAGCTGGGTGATCACTTCTGGTGAAGTCCTCAGCCTGTATCGCATGGGGGTGGAAAACAAAAGATCTACTGGGTGTGTGTAGAGGAGACAAAACCAGGGTGCTCTCGATGTCTCTCGGTAACTAATCCAGTTCCATGAGAACTGCATTATCGCTCTTAAAGGCATAATTTCCTCCTAGAAGCCCCACCTCCCAGCAGCACCAGGATGGCAGCTACATCGCAACCTGAGTTTCAGACAAAGTGTCGTCAAGTTCCAGCGCCCGCCAGGTCTTGCACAACACCAAGCAAAAGCCAGGACATTTGAACTCAGTAATTCCACAAACAAAATCCTGCCCTGTGTTTGACTGTCCTCACTGCTGGGGGACTGGTGGTGAGCCAAGCGCCCCAGTTCTTGTCCTCATGAGTTTGTGGTCTTGTGGAGCCTTAACCACAGGGCCACTAGCCCGGTCCTTTCCATAATGAGATGGGCTGTGAAGACCCACAGGAGGGGGCATGTGGTGTGGAGGGCGGGGCAGCTAGCCCTGGTGGAGGGGATTGAACTGGGTCTGAAGGTTGAATGGGAATGTCCAGGCACAGAGGCAGTGGGAGCCTTCCCATTTATAGTCATTGTGTTCTTCTCATATAGTATGCGGTTCAGCTTTACTGAGCTTGGCTGGTGACAGATGAAAGTGCACCTTGAAATAGCGAGATAACCAAATGTGCTGTTACAGGTAGTGGTGTGTGTGTGTGTGTGTGTCTGTCTGTCTGTCTGTCTGAGTGAGAGCTACTGTGTTTCACATAAGCACAGCCAACACACAAACTGTGTGTGCATATTTTTTTTTTCTTTTTCTTTTTTTAATTGCACTTGAGGCCAGTTCTGTCAGTGAGGCCCATCCAGGCAGTTTGTCACCTCACTGGTAGTGTTGTCTGGACTTGCCTTCCCCGGGCAGGCGCTCTTCACTTTAATTCGCGTTCCGTGTATTTGCTCTTCAGGTTGTTTCTGTTGGAACCCGAAGAACCAGGTGTGCTTGCAGCCAGGGCGTGGGCAGAGAGATGTAGTAGAGATTTTCAAAGTGGAGCAGGTTCACACTGCAAGTGGACACACCTCGGCCACGGGCAGCGGGCTTCCCTAACACGAGACTAGTGCAGAATACGAAATGTCTCTTGCTGTACACCAGTGTGGCGGCTGCAGTCTCGCTGGTTCTGCTCAGGAGTGATGAGGGCTAAGTGTGGGAGACAGGTGACAGGAAGGACAGACGTGTGGTGGTGTATCGCTGCCTCATTGACGCTGTTACCACCTGCCTGTCTGGTCTGGCCAGGGCAGAGGAAGAGCAGTCACATCGCTGCTTTCTTCACTCCTAAGTTTTACACACGAAGACCAGGAGACAATGACTTCTGCCTGTCCCTGCTTCATTCCACAGTGTTTGTCTATCATAGCACATCATACCATGACTTCAGGAAGTTTATAAGATGGCATTAGAATGAATAATTTTTTTTAATATTTATTTATTTATTATGTATACAATATTCTGTCTGTGTGTATGCCTGCAGGCCAGAAGAGGGCACCAGGCCCCATTACAGATGGTTGTGAGCCACCATGTGGTTGCTGGGAATTGAACTGAGGACCTTTGGAAGAGCAGGCAATGCTCTTAACCTCTGAGCCATCTCTCCAGCCCCAGAATGAATAAATTTTAAAAGAGATTTATTTTCATTATTTTTGATTATGTGTGTATGTCTCTGTGTGGATGGTGTGTGCATGTGTGAGTGCAGGTGCCTGTAGAGGCCGGAAGAGGGCGTTGGGTCCCTTGGAGCTGGGATTGCAGGCACAGGCAGTTGTGAGCCATGGGTCCTGGAAACTGAACTCTTGTCATTTGCAAATGGCTGAGCCATCTCTCCAGCTCCCAAATAAACCAATTTTTAATAACTCAATAGATTATAGAGTGACACAGATTTGGCAGACTTGTAAAGGGGATACTCAGATGATCAAAGTTTGAAAATACTACCTTGGTTCAGTCTGTATTTTTTCCCCTATCCTTTGGTATTGGTTTTGTTTGTGTGCTAACGTCTGGTAACATAGTTATTATACGACTGCATGTAGCTCTAAAAAACAATGGATGATGAGTGTTGGTGAAGAATTGGAGACTTGGGGACCTTTATAAAGCTCTGATAGCAAAGGAAATTGAAAACAGCTCTTTTGAAACAGTCTGGCAGTTTCTTAAAAAGTTAAATGTATCATTACCATAGTTACCATATGTCTCATTAAGTACCCATGCCTAGAGCAACACGGATGAACCTTGAAAGCAGAAAGCACACTTTGTGAAATAGGCCAGGTGCAAAAGTGTAGCTTATTCTGTTTATTCTCTCCCGTTATGTTTATTTAAGGTTTGCTTTTATGGTGCCAAGGATCATGCCCAGACAGTTCCATGTATATGTACATTCAGAATGGACCAATCTATAGAGGCAGTAAGCAGATTAGTCATGACAGGGACTGTGGAGAAGCGGGGCTGAGGAGGGACAGCCAGTGCTGATAGTATTTCTTTTGGGGGGGTGGGTAATGGAAATGTTCTTAACTTGAACAGTGGGCATGGTTGTACAACCATATGAATAAACTAACAATCTCTGGGTTAAACGCAGGATAAGGTTAAATCTAAGGTATATGATTTTTATTTTATTGGGAAGTATCTGGTCACAAGAAAGCTTGTGGCTGGTCATAGGAGGCTGTTCCTGAAGCCTTACCTTTGCAGATGACATCTGTGTAAGCTGACTCAGACAGAGTCTCCTGTCTCTGTCTCTGGGAGATGTCAGCCTCTCCCAGAAAGCTGAGTTTTTTTTTTGGGGGGGGGAAGAGCTATGCCTCTTATCAGACAGAAAGGGATAAGGACGCTTAAAGTCACATAGCTGTGACGTTTCCAAGTAGAGGATGGAAAGGACAGGAAGTTCCCGAGGAAGGTCTTTGGTAGCTTACAGACTGTATTTGAAGATGCAGGTCAAGGTCTTCTGAGACTCTCCACGGAAACAGGAAAGCCATCAGCCTTAAGTTTCCCCTTCTCTGCTACCTCCCATGTTCCTACTCACTCCTTACCCTACTCCTACCCCAAGCTCTTCCCTCTGGAGAGTAACCCTGCCCTCATTCTTTCTTGACTTCTCCATCACAGACGGTCTGGTCTGTAGCTTCCTTGAGCCACAAATCATGGTCCCATGGACCCAAGTCATTAATATTCTAGGCTCCCCAGTGCCGGAGCCCGTGCTGCTATTTTTCCAGGCCTGATGATTCTTTTGTGTAGTGAGGCACAAGCCAGTACATGACCTGGGGAGCTGGAGCCACTTTAGAGCTGCCCAGTCCAGCATCCGTCTCTGCTGCTGCCTTAGGCTATAGACACACACACAGCCCCTGAGCTGCCTTGACAGCTGCTCATCACTTCTGGCTTTGGCCACACCTCCCTGCCTTTGCTTTGACCTGAGATGGTAATGGCACACAGAGAATGTCAAGTGCACAGCCTGGCCTGTCATCTATTTATTTGATCTCAGAAAAGTCTTACCCCTCCTCTTTTTGGGGTGTAGAAGTTTGGAAGCTGTTGGCGGAGAGTTGAGCATTCCTCCAGTAGTTTTAAACCTTGGAAAGCAAGCCATTTAATGTGGGTGTCCCTTTTCTTCCCACAGATCTCCCCTGCTCTGAAGGGCCTCTTCTTAGAGGTAGTTCACAAGTGAAAGGCTGAGAAAGGCTTTTACCCCTAGTTCCTGGAAACAATATGGAGCCTGTCTCTCTCTTTGTTCTAGAGCCCTGATTCTCAACCATTCTACCTCTGTGATCCTTTAGTACGGTTCCTCGTGGTGCGGTGACTCCCGCAAACATAAAATTATTCTGTTGCTACTTCAGAACTATAATTTTGCTATGGTTGTGAGTTGTAACGTACATATTTTTGGAGATAGAGTTTTGGCAAGGGGTTTGCGACCCACAGGTTGAGAACCACAGTCTTAGCGTGTCTTAAGGAAACTTCAGGCATCTATGCTGTGGCAGACAGGTTCTGACATGACTCTGGGCTGCAGGTGTGCTCTCTGACCCACATGTGGAGAGCCATGTCTGTGTACATGGCTGTTAAGACTCCCCATGGCCCACAAGGACAGCAAGCAAGGTCTGCTTAAATGATGTGTGCCATTTCCTGCTACATAAAACTGTCTTTTCTGTCGCAGCAACAGGGCTACCTGTATGCATTCTATATGGGTCAGAGGGTGACATCTGGCCCGGAAGGCAGCAGGCCCTGGCTGTGAGCCCTGGCTGTGCAGGGGCCTTCTGTGCATTGCCTGCCCCCTGTGCCTCAGCTCTCGTCTCCAAAGGGAGCAGTGATGGTCCGTAGCACTGGGCAGCTTTAGCCATCGCGATTTGATGTCTGTGAGGTCTCAGAAAGCCCGTCAGGTGACAGAGCTGCAACCCATGAATGTGATTTTGTGTGTTGGTGATTCTCAAATCGGCTTTGTTCTTTTGAATTTTCTTTCTTTGCTTTGCTGTTTTTCTTTCTCTTCTTCTGTTTTGGTTTCTCAAGACAGGGTTTCTCTGTGTGGCTCTGGCTGTTCTGGAACTCACTCTACAGACCAGGCAGGCCTCCAGCTCACAGAGATCCATCTGCCTCTGCCTTCCGAGTGCTGGGATCAAAGTTGTAGTCTTGTTAACCAGTCTGATGAGATGCCGGGACCCCATTGTACTTACATAAGGGACATAAGGATTTGACCTAGGTAAGCAGTTGCACACGTGGACGGGTGGAGACTGTAGTTGTTGGCAGACTCGGAGCCCTCTGAGGGCTGTACCTGAATACTGGCTCCTGCAGGGTTTTCTTTCCTTTCTGGTATGGGATACAGGCTCTGCACATTCGTGGGGTGCAGTCTGTGCATCCTGGGCCAGATGCATGTCTCTTTTGTGATGCTCAGAAAGCCTGGGTCTCTCTCACTCTGTCCTACTGTAGCTCTAGAAGGATCCTGATGTGGAGGGCTTACAGCCCCACCCTCCATGACCTCTCCAGCCAGCTCTGTAACCTCAGCTAGGTTTTCCTTTTCTTTGCCATTCATTGAACCCTGTGAAAGCATGTTCCTTAGTGGCCGACAGTACACAGATATAAGTGTGAACAAGGGAGCAGGAGCGGACTTGGCTGTGTCTCAGGGAGGGAGGCCAGCATGGACTAGTGAGTGCACCACAACTCACAGGTCTGAGGAACGAAGCATCAGAGCATGGAGACTTACTGTGACCGGCTGACCACTCCTCGCTGCTGTGAAATCAGAACTGAGGCTGAAGGATGGATGTTGTAGGTGGATAGTATCACTGGAGAGTCAAGCTGCTGGAGAGAATCAGGTGCTGGGTGGTTGACATAGTGGTTAGGGCACAGGGGATGCGGAATGTCAGGGAGGCAGCAGCAGCTGGGTCACCATAGGTTTTGTAAGCTGTAGATTTCATCCCAAGGGCGGGGGGAAGCCAGCAGGGCTGGGAGCAAGGGAGTGACATTCAAACTCTATGGAGAAGTCAATCAATAATAAACTTGGTATCCATGGTCTTTTTAAAAGATTTTATTTCTGTTTGTGTGTTTCTGTGTATGTGCACATTAGTGTCGTTAGTGGCTGTGGAGGCCAGAAGAAGATGTCAGATCCCCTGGAGCTGGAGTTCCAGGTGGTTGAATCTCCTGACATGAGTGCTGGGAACCAAACTGGTCCTTTGCAAGTGCAATCTCTCCATGCCCCTGTTCTGTGGTCTTGTATGTCAAGTGTGTAGAAACCAAATATGTGTGAAAGATGCCAGCACATCCAGAGATGAGAGGCGGACATCCAGCGGTTGCATGGAGGCCGAGGGGTGTGAGAGTGGAAGGTTCAGTGTTTCCTCATAGGAGGTTGCTAAGAGTTTGATTTGTGGCATAATCCAAGTACATGAAAATCAGCCTTTGCGTGGTGAGTTCTATGGCATGTGAATTATCGCAGTAAAACTGCTATTAAAAGCTCGCCCCAGAGGTCAGCATGGCCCATTGAGCTGCTCCGCTGCTGTCCATGGCAGCTGTCTCTCGTGCCACAGCTGTTCTGACTTCCGCTGCCGTGTGTGCACCTGAGCATCCTCTTCCCCGACTCCTGTCACCTCATACCATAAGTAGCAGCTGCGGAGGGTGTCACTTCTTGTCACCAGACCCCCAGACGTCCCCGAGGGTGCACTGGTGGGCTTGGAAAAGTCAGCAGTAATGGCTGACGTGGTCAGTGGTTGGGCCACTTAAGCCTGGCTTCTTCCCAAGTCCCTGATCCTCTGCTTCTTCTCCCTTCCCCGTCCCCTGCCTCCTCCAAACTCTCATCTCCCCTCCCTCCCTTTCCTTTCTCTTCTCATCTGTTTTTGTTTTCCAAACATTTAAATTATGCATCACCATGCAACTGGCCCTGTTTCTGAGTGCTTTGAGAATAATAACCGCTTTATACACTGTAATACATTTAATCACCCAGCTAACCCCAAAAGGAATAGACTGTAAACCATTCTCCTTTTCCCCCAAGAAAAGGCACAGAGAGGTTAAGTAAGTTACAGTAAGTCACAGAGCTGGGAAACCTAGAGCCCGCTGCCTCCCTGTCTGCGGTTACTTGACAGGTGACTTGTGGCATAAACCATTTTTATCACATATGCTGGGCTCAGTGTGGACCCTGAAGAAGTAAGTGCTCATCACAGAAGGTCTCTGCATTCCTGCACTTGGCCAACTCCCCATCCTGTATTCATTTCTTCTTTGAGCTCCACAGGTAAGGATCTGGTACCTAGAGGTCACCATGTCCTGCCTTAGCTTTGCATCTGAATTGGATTTTACATTTGGGTATCGACTCCACTGTCAGCAACCTGTCCAGCATCCCGGGGCCCGCTGCAAGGCTCCATGGGAGAGCCTGTGAGCAGATGCCTCGGGAACTCCATCGCCTGTATTCAGCAGGTTAATTGAGCCCTCAGCCTGGGTATTTGGACCATGCAGTTTGATATGATGATTGGGTTGGAAGAGGCTTATCCGGTGGCAGTTTTTCCACGGAATTCCTCATGGCAAGCAATATATCTGCCCTGTGTGGAACTTTCCACTGGATAGGATTGACAGCAAGCAAGAAGTGAAGTTGAGGCCCAGGTTGCAGGTTTGCTGCTGGGGCCACTAAGTCAGTCTGCTGGGCTGTTTGTCTCTGATGTTGTGAGCTTAAATTTGCTGTGTGGGGACTGGTAAAGCTTTTGATTCAGACGAAGATGGCCAGTGGCTATAGCTGTAGTCAGTGTTGAGGCTTTAATTTGTTATTGTTCTTATTTTTTAAACTTGTGTGTGTGTGTATATCATAGCTCATGTGCAGGTCAGAGGACAATTCTGTGGAGTTGGTTTGCTCCTTCCACCTTTATGTGGGTTCCAGGGATTGAACTTGGGTCATCAGCATATGTGGCAAGTGCTGTTACCGACTGAGCTAAAATGCTGTCCTTGTTCTTTAGATCTAACATAATCTGTAATTTGGGCACAAGGGGCACAACTGGATGCTTGACGTCTTTACTCTTCCTGTCTCTTTCATACTGCTCCTTCTTCCCTCCTGTTCCCCCACTGTGGTCTGGGCACTGCAGTTGGCTACAGCGGCTTGTTCTGACTGACAGCAGGTAACCTCGAGTGCTCCTGTTTCTTTTTTTTTTTTCTTCGAGACAGGGTTTCTCTGTAGCTTTGGTGCCCGTCCCGGAACTAGCTCTTGTAGACCAGGCTGGCCTCGAACTCCCAGAGATCTGCCTGCCTCTGCCTCCCGAGTGCTCCTGTTTCTTCACCTGAGCTTCCTGTTGTGCCTCACGCATCTCCACAATTCTGACTTTGTTTCCGGAAATCTGAAATTCATGTGCCTTTTCCTGGCTTGACATTAGCCATGAGATACGTGTTCACAAAGGCACCCACACACATGTCCATGCACATGCCTGCAGAGGTACTGGTCAGTGCTGTGTTTTCCCATGCACTCAGTGTTATTTTTGGAGTTCATTACACATCTTGTGATGAGGGCTGAAGGAAGAGGGCTCATGGCTGCACATTGAGCGTTGCTTACGGAGTCTGAATTCTCATTCACTCTTTAGACCACTGACACTGTAGTTGACTGATTTGCATGTTAGTAGTTCTCTTTAGTCACTTAGATAAAGAGGAGGACGCTGGGGGAGGGAGGACTCTGGGGGAGAGGAGGACACTGGGGGAGAGGAGGACTCTGGGGGAGAGGAGGACTCTGGGGGAGAG
>JABTXL010001959.1:3472763-3519462 GCA_025134845.1 Neodon shergylaensis | reverse complement strand
CTGGGGGAGAGGAGGACTCTGGGGGAGAGGAGGATGCTGGGAGATTGAGGGTGTTGGAGCATTGGGGGTGCTGGGAGGTGGAGGACATTTCCTGGTGTGGCAGGCTGTGCTGAATCTACTTGGGTTGGGTAGGCTGGGTGTGAGAAGCCGCACCTTTGCAGCTGTTTCTCCGTGATAATGTTCAGGAGAATCATTAACCAGGAGGTCAGAAACCTCAGTGCCTGCAGATCCCTGAGTATCTGTTCTGGATGATGGGAATGCTGAGCTAAGGTTTTTGTCCTCTCAATTATCCTGTGTGGAGGGATCTGTTTGCCAGTGTCGTATTTTCTTCAAGTATGTATTGTCTTACATAGTGAGTCCCAAAGGGCAGTTGCCTCTGCTGATGTCTCCAGAGTGACATTAGCCTTGGAGGATGTGGATCACCAGTGTGAATCTGACTTTGCTTTGGGGACAAAGTGTCTTGACACTTGCTCTCCCTGTGCTTGACCTTGTAAGTTTAAGAGGTCGACTGCATGCTGTGGCTTTAGTAACTCTTCCGTGCTGTAGGAGCCAGCCTTTCCTGGATGGCTGTGGCTCCAAACGTTTATCTCATTGTTAGCATTATCTTTTTTTTCCCCCATCCCAACTTGGTATCCTAAAAATGACTTGCACTGTTCCTCTGCGTCAGTAACCAGTTGTTCCTTCTGTGGACAAAAGAAAAAGCTTCGGTGACTCTCCATTGAGTTTCCAGGGCTACATCCCCAGCATGTGTCTGGTAGCCTCTGCTTGGGGAGGGAAGGACAAATGGATGTAGTCTCTGCTTCAGCAGGGAAGGCATGACAGCCAGCTCACAGGGGTGTGACTCCGGGTGTGACTCCGTAGAAAGCCTGGCTCTTTTAAACAGTTTTGGGTGTTTTTTTTTTCTGTAGACTAAGTTCATTCATTTGATAATTATTTTATTAGCTCCGAGAATGTTTGGAATTTAGGTTTTGGGTGATTGCTTTCCCCATAGAAGTAAAGGTAATCTGTCCATACGGCTCCCCACAGTCCCCCTGTCTTGTAGAAGTGTTCATTCTTAGACTTGAGTGCTCGGAGGTTCCTACACATTGCTCAGACCTGGTCTCCTTTCTTCAGAGTAGCTTCAGTCAGCAACCTCTCGGGGGACTGGTCAGACCAGAGCTGCAACTGTTGCGTGTGACGATGTAGGCTTAATGCATGCTTGCGGACCTGCAGCTGAGGTGCCAGGAACTGGCACGCACCCTGTCACTTAGGTAATGTGGTGTTCAATCTGAATGGCCAGTCAGGTTGGTTTTGTGAGCTAGCCAAGGGCACAGGGGCACTGTTATTAGGGAAGTGGAAAATTCATAGTAGAACACGAAGGCTATGTGGATCATTGACTGTACACACTAGTCAAAACCCACCAAACTGCATATTGATTATTGGCAGATTTTATTGTGTACAAATTATGTTTCGGTAGATAACGTTAGGCAAATGACAAGTTAAAGGGAATCTTCTGGAACATTTTTAGATCTTTAAAAATTCATTGTAGTCATAGATAAGTGTTTTTCTCAGACATAGTAAAAGGACTGAAATTGGGTTCCCTGAATTTCAGATAGACTGGCTGGGTCTGTTTTTCTGCCCGGCTGGCGCATCACCACCCTGCATGTGTCACTGCTGGGAGCTGCAGTGAAGGCCCGCAGTGGACTCTCTCTACAAAGGGCCAGGCAGTGTGGAGTTCAAGCTCCCTGGCTCTGCCCGGCCTTGGCGCACCGCTCAGTGCTGCTGTTGGGCAGAAGCTGCCAGAGTCAACATGCAAAGGGAAGCGTGGTCGTGCTCCACTGACACATTACTTAGGAGACAGGCTCACCGTGGACTTGGCCTTGGGGTGTATTTGCTGGGCTGAGAGTGATGCCATTGGTACTGTTAGGGAATTCATCAAAAAGAGTATTCTTGAGAGAACACTTTTCGGGTGTATACATGTTTGTGTGTGTGGGTCTGCACATGCCATGGAAATCAGAAGATAACCTGTTATGTAACCAGTTCTCCCCTGACACTGTTTGGGTCCCTGGGATTGAACTCAAGTCATAAGGCTTTGACGACAAATGCCTTTATCTATTGAGCAGCCTTGCCAGCCCAATTCTGATACTTTTTTTATTAGCTTGCTTCATATTAACTTTGATAAATAGCCACAACTGTAAGAATCTCTTTAGGATTTGGTGTGACAAAATCTAGCTGTGTTAATAAGCAAGTCACAAACATTATAATGGGCTGGAAGGAAGCCAGGCAGTTTAGCCTGCCTCTTTCTCAGTGTAGGGGAACTCTTTGGTCCCTATGTTCCCAAGCACATACGACCCTTACACACCAAGTGTGCGTGCCATAGTTGGGTCCCCTTGGTAAAGTTGAAATTCTTCCTGGTGTTTTTGGGCCGTGAAATATAGGTAACATTCTTGTGTTTTCTTAATCTGCCACTTGGATAACCTAGTCTTCCTATACAGAGCAGGAGATAGAGCTTAAGTTCTTGCTGGTTGATAAGGGCCTGTGTCCCACTTCCCACCTCACCCCGCTCCACCCCATCCACTATCCTGCATATCACCACTAAGAAGAGTCTAGATGGGCTGAGGTTGAAACATGTTGTAAGGTTTAGTAAATGGTAGGGAGGTCTGTATGGACACAGGTCATCAGGGTACCAAGCAGGGAGGGGGCAGAGGATTGCCATAGAGGCCAAGAAGGTCAGGGAGAGGACAGAACACGGGGACAGACGGTGACTGATGGGGACAGGAGAGATGAGTTGTTTTGTTATGACAAAGGCTACAGGTTATTCATGGCATTTGACAGTTGTTGGGTCCTTGGAAATGGCCATTGTGTGTGTGTGTGTGTGTGTGTGTGTGTGTGTGTGTGAGACTTTAGCCAGCAGAAGGCTGGGGCGGAACCTAAGTGGGAGGTACTAGTTGGTTATTCTTGAGACATGTAGTGTTCATGGAGGACTGCTTTATTTCTTTGTTTTGAAGTTATTCGTTTTTGAGAGAGACGAAAGACTGAAATACTGGGATTGGTGCGCATCGCTGTAGGTTCTGGAGGAAGTGCAAAGGAAGTGTTTTACCCTTAGGAGTCCAGCGTGAGAAGATGGAAGAGTATAAGCTTTGGATGGAACTAATACATGAATTATAACGTTTATTTAAGAAAAGTTCCTAATCAAAAGGGGGGCACACTCACTTTCTCATTGACGGGTAAGTGGGATATATCAGACGGGATGCCATTCAGCCATAAGACGGGTGGAATGCTACCCCTCCAGACCCCACCGGATGCTTTGTGCCTCTGGAGCAAGCTTCCAACAAAGTGAAGCCTCTTTTTGTGCTGTCCATGTGCTGATATAAGTCGCAGAGTATTTTTATACAGTACCAACTATAAGCTTCCAAATTTGGGGATACCTTCTGGATACGGTCACCACACGGGCTGTTAGGATGTCCCGCCCCGCATTGACTATTCTAGAGGGGACTACCTAAGCATTTGACTGTGTCTGTGTCTGCCAGCAACTTCATTCACACCTTAGAAAGTTGGAGTCTCAAACAAATCATTTTTTTCCAATTTAACAAAATTTACAGAGTATCTGTTATGTGTTAAGCTCTTTATAAACACTGGCGTCTAGTTTTCATTATAGTTATACAGGGGGGTGTTAGCTCCTTAGAAACAAGGTTTCGAGTCACTCGGAGACAGGCTAGTTAGAAGGGAGCTGGGATCAGACCACTGCCCCCCCCACTTTCTTCACATTTCATTGTGTGCTTAATTGGATTTGGATAAATGGCATGTGCTTAACTTAATTTTACTTAATTACATGTCCCTTATAAATCCCTCAAAGATGGGATTGATCACTTGAGCGAAGCAGAAGAGCGGCTTACAGCGAGCTCCAAAGCTGCTGGATCAGTTCACGCATGTCCGTGCCCCCTCCTATGGGCTACGTAATAGTTTAAATTAGCTGTTCGTGAATGTGTAATTGTATTCCAAACAATAGGATAAATGAACAATAGGCCATGGCGTGCTGGGATAATACAGCCCTGTGGCAGTGCTATTTAAGACACGGCTATTCAGTGTACCGCCTGACAGGAAAATGTATAAGCCATGATAGGTTCTGTCCTTACGATGCCTGCACTTGATAATCCTGCCTCTCAGCAGTCCTGATGGCTTGAGCTCAGTCTGCTCATATTCCTTTAGAAGCCTCAAGGCTGTGTTCATTGTTCTGTCTCCTTCAGTTGACGACTTCAGGGTTTTGCAGCCTGGGCTCTAGAATGTGCGCTATGATCCGTCTATTGTAGCCCCACCCCCTCCGTGCCCCCAGACACTTTCTTAGGGTTGCAGTTCTGCTTCTGAAGTTCTGTTTCCTCCATGGTTTTTGGAAATTTAAGTAGAACTCTAGTCTTATCTTCGCTTCTTTCCTTTCAGGGGTTACTACCTACCTAGTAGCCATGGTACATGGTTTCTTCATTATAAATCTCCATTAGGGAGGTTCTCATGTATTCCATCTGGCTTCAGACTTACTCTACAGCTGAGTCTGGATTGGACATCTTCCTTCTGGTTCCCACCTGTTGAGTGCCGTGGTCTACAGGTGTGTTTCATCTTTCTGGTTTTATGTGGTGCTAGAGATTGAACCTAGCCCTTCATTACAATTTTGATGATCCAACTCATTTGTTCTTACAAACTAATGCAATCTGTCAGCATTGTTCCTGAGATTTGAGTAATAATCTTTCCTGGTAGCCCCACTGGCCCATGGATCATTCTTATTTTGTTCAGGGAGAAAGATTATGCATATGCTGAGTGTGAAATAAGACAGCTTTGTGTAACATGATAGTTTTGAATCTTTATGACTAATGAAGCATCCTTTTAAAGTTGAGCAGTGGGCCAGAGAAGGCACCTTGGAAGAGAGGAGAGTGTTGGGATTGCCCATGAAAAGCCTTAGAGATGACGAAATGCTACAGTTGCTTGTCTTCGTGTCCTCCATTTTTGTCCACTGAGGCCTGAAGAACCTTCTATGGCTGTTCCGTGTCTGTGATTGGACTGCTCTAATGGCTTTGTAATTAGACTCCACCGCTTATTTAGGAGGTGTCCAGAGAAGAATTTTTATAATCCCGTGTCATAATGCCTGGCTTACCAGGCAGAGCATGAAGGAGCAAGGCTTGTGGCCTGAAGACCTTGGTTTAATTCTAACTTCTGTTTGTGGTCTCCGCTGAAGTGGAACAAAGGCAGCTGCACTCCCGTGGCATCTCCCCCACGCGTGACAGTGGCTGCTTACAGGCCTGCTAGGAGTCTTCATTTCTTCATCTGCAAAGCAAGACAGGGTGACTAGGAGGCTGTCTCTGGTCTTGGCCTTTGTCACAGTTTCTTGCTACAGGTAGATCCATTGGTAGACAGCAGACACTTGGTGCCCCAGGGCTGGGATGGCCTTTGACCCCAGGTGGGGCATCTGTCTCAGTACCTGCTGGTGCTCCTAACCTCCACTGCCCCTAACAGACATGCTAGACAGCACTCAAGGATGTTGGAGTGGCAGGGTTTACACCAGTGTCCCCACCATTCCTGCGGGGACACAGCCTATCCGATGTAGATGTCTGCCTAGGAATATAGATGGTTTCACTGTCTTCCCTTTCTGTATTTCATGGCTCCTAATAAGCCTCAGAGCCCCTGTCTCTCTCTGTGTCTTACCAGGAGGACGGTGGTGGGAGTTTGTGGGGCAGAGATAGAGGTTAGTGTCACCGTCGGATGTTAGGACCTAGGGACTCCAGCATTGCTGGAAATGAATGAAGGACTTTGTGTATACGCTTTCCAGCTTAGAGAAATACCCACCCATGTGACACCGTTTTTAAAAAAGGTCAACTGGGATGAGCACACATCTCCAAGGCTGTACACACGTGTCCATCCGCATGTGTCTGTGTTGGGCTCAGGGATGACATTTTATACATACTGTTGCTTTTCATCTTCTATAAATGCCACCTTTTAAAATACTAACGTGACTTCCTACTAAGCCGAACCTTAATGAGGTTGATTGCTTTGGAGTAAGATTTTTTTTTCCGATAAAATCATGATAAGAAGTTGACCTGGGAGTTCTGTGTATAGAAATACAGATTCCCAAGCCTGTTTGTCTTTCTCTCTTTAGCTGCTTTGTGAGAGCTTTAAGATGAGACACAACCTGCTGTTGTGTTTGGACCTGGAGAATGCCCTGGTCCTGGGGCTGATACCTTGTCCTTATTCTGTATTCCATATTCACCAGAATATCCTGGATTCCCCACAAAACCCTCAGTTACAAAAGACAGAAACTCAACACAAACAAGCTTAAGCTAGACAGGGAATTCATTTCCGATCTAGTGGGAAAGTCTTGAGTCAGATCAGGACACCATGACAGGTCACTACGGGAGCGTTTTCTCTTGCTCTCTCTAATGGATTTAGTCTCAGATAGCTGACCAGAAGTGCCCGCCCCACTACCAGGGTTGTGTCCTGTGACTTGTAACTGGGCTTTGTTTTCTTGTGTCCGCATCTCACATATCAAGGAAGATAATGATTGGCTCCACTTAAGTCACTCGGTTGTCCCTGAATCTATCACTGGAGTATTGTTGCCGAGCTGGCTATGTCTCAACCACAGTGGCCAGCATCTTGATTGGCAAGCCTACTGGGGGAAGGATGCTGTCCCTGGAGAAAGGTTGCTTAGCCAACAGATAGCAAACGGCTAGTACAGACATATTTCAAATCAGCATGGGTTGGTGTTTATCCCTTGAGTGTACAGGATATGGGAAGTACCTATTACACAGTCCTGCTGTACTGGGTCCATCCGAGAGTCTGCAACGCCAGGTCCAACCTGTTTGAGATGAGAAGGTGCCACAGGAAAGGTGCCCATCCAGGGGAACACATGCAGGGGAGCATGCGCGAGATGATCCAATATTGACAGCCACTGTATTTGATGGTAGTTACGATGGATTAATACTGACAGCCACCGTATTTGATGGTGGTTATGACGTATTGAAACACGGGCAACGTTTGGGGTACTCATGACAGTAACAGGTTCTCCACACTTGATTTTTGTAGGGTTGGATGACTGCCTGCAGCCGTATGTTCACAAGTTTGAGCGGGAGAAGATTGATGGGGAGCAGCTGCTGAAGATCTCCCACCAGGATCTTGAGGAACTGGGGGTCACACGGATTGGCCACCAGGAGCTGGTGTTGGAGGCGGTCGATCTTCTTTGTGCACTGGTTAGTCTGGGAGAAGGGGCCCTGTTCTTTGGTGACTTTGTTTAGGCTCTCAGTCTCTCCAGTCCTCATGGGGCTCAGCCTGTCCTCACACTTTTAACACATGGAGAAGAATCTGCCTCAGTGGAAAGTTAGAGGAGCAAGCAAGGCACCTGCTAGAGGAGAGGCTGGCAGATAATAAGCCATGAGCTCAGGCTGGCTCACTTCTTTCTGCGTGTATGTGTATATGTGTGAGGGTGCATAGATGTCTTAAGTGCACACACCTGTGTGTGCTTGTGTGTGGCGGCTGAAAGACAACTTTGTCATCTGTGGAAACGGTCTCCACTTTCAAGACAGGAATTTTCACTGGCCTGGAGTTCTTCATTCAGAGTAGGTGACCTGTCCAGTGGGTCCCGGGGATGCTTCTGTCCCCACCTCCCCACTCCTGGAACTGCAGTGTGTGACATGACGCCTGGCAGTCTTAACTGTGTGGGGGCTTCGAACTCAGGGCCTCATACGTGCAAGGCAGGTACTTTACCAACTGAGCTGTCTTCCCAGGCCCTTCCCCCAATGAATGAATGAATGCATGCATGCATTAAAGATTAGTATACAAGGTGTTAGATAGCATGATGTTTTTAAACTAAGTGTGTTTTAGTTGATTCTCCTCCCGTTTCTCACCCACCCCTTGTCTCCCTTCTCCCTTTACTCCTCCCCCAGTCTCTTTTCCTCTTTGATGGCCCATGGATCCTTTTGTTCATCCTCATCCTTTTCCCATACCCACATAGCAGGTATACATCGCACCCCTGTCTGTTAGATAAAGTTTTATTAGAACTCAAGTCACTGATGCATTTATTATCTGAGGCTGCTGTTGTGCCTCAGGGACAGAATAGAATCTCTGTCACAGAGACCACATGTCCCTCCAAAGCCTGAAGCATTTACTGTCTCATCATATACAGGAAAGAGTTGTCTGTTAAAAAAAAGTCTTATTATCCTTATTTTCAAATCTTTTATAAAGCACAGAATGATGGAGACAGCCGTGAATGAAGATGCCATGTTCTAAATTGAAATGAGAAATGCTTAACGTTCAGGTCTGCCTCTGTTACTATAAAAAGCACTGGGAGTTTCACAGATACTCACTCTGTTTAAATAACTGATGTTTGTTCTTGGAATAACAACTAAAGAAAGAAAAAAAGGCAGCTAGATGGATAGGACTGTGAACTTTGTTCTGGATGGCAGGTGTTTGAACTCGGCCCAAGTCCTGATAATTACATCGTACCTATGTCTCTGAAGTAATTTATTCGGATGTGGCCTAAAACCCCTGTAAGGACATTTGTTTACAGACTGGCTGGCATGGGTGGGACTCAGGTCTCTCGTCATGGTGCCACGATTAGGAAGGTGTTCACTTATCTGTCAGGGTTGGATGCTCTCCCCAGCATTCAGGCTGGGTTAATAATACTCTGAACCCGAGCCAAGGGGATATACAATTACATCAGCCGGGATGGTGGGAACGAATGTGTGCGGTGACGTTGCCATCGCTGGTCTGCATTCCATCGATTATATAACACTCGCCACATTGTGAGTATTCTTTTCCTTTAAATGGGCAGCGCCTTGTCTTCTGCGCCGAGATGCTCCGCTCTTGTTTAGGAAAGTAATGGGGAAATTATTTGTGGTTGATAAATGAGCTGCCACAAGGGAGACACTGTGGCCAAGTGGTCTGAGTGCTGGCCTGGGAGGCAGGATTTTTGTATCCTAATCCTGGCTCTGCTCCAGGCTACTCCTTCTGTGACCCCTGGGGGAACGTGGTGTCGGTTCCCCCGTCTGTGCAGTAGCTCTCACCTTAGATGTGGCTGTGGATGTACGTGGGTGTTCTACGTTGCTGAGAGTGTGTGCCCGAGGATTAAAACTGTCTGCTCTTCAGAGCCAACCTCGCTCGAGTTTACTTCTTTTAAACTTCGTGGGAGGCACAGCTTTGCAGTCATCTCTGTGAGGATGTTCTGCGCTATTGTGTGGTCTCTTCCACGTCACAGTATTTTTTGAGGGCTAGCGAATTGCTTTGACACCCACAGTGTGGTGGCAAGGAGGGCGGCGAGGAGGACGGGACGGTTGAAGGCACACTGTGAGAGTCAGGGAGAGGAGAAACAGCTGTCGTCCCCTGCATGGACTCTTCGTTCTTTCCCCTTCGCTACTTCTTAAAACGTTGCACCAAAAACGAACAAAGCTGGACCAATGCCAGAACCTGAGGCTGTGTTTTATCTCCTACAATTTCCTACTAATTTCCTCTGTGGACCCCGCTATGACCTCAGTCTCACTGGAGACCTACTCTGCATAGTAGTGGACCCTGATTGCCTTGCAGGGGAATGCGGGGTGACTGCCCCCAGAGTCTGCAGTGAAAGTGTGTGCTTTTTCTGGGTGGGAGAAAGACTAAATATCTTTAGTCTTCATATAATCTTCCATAAAATTCTATTATCACACAGCATAGTTAGACTGTTTATTTAATCTGATGCCATAATGATCTTTGGATGGCAATGTGAGTGAGAATGTTTTGCTTTGAATAATTCATTTGCTGGGCAGCAGTGTGGAGCTGTGGTTGGCCCTGGTGCTAGAACAAGGTTTCTAGGCAACCTTGCTGAAGTGGATGTTGATTTTCTTCTTCTTCTTTTTTAATGGGCAGGAAATAAACAGAAGTGGGATTAAGAAAGGACAGCGGGGTGGGGGTTTCCACTGGGATCCCTGGCAGGTTTTGGAGCAACGATAAGGACGGATAGAATGGAGAGAAGAATTCTCTAAGCTGGTGAATCATGTTGCTGGAGGGTTAGGGGGGGATAGCATCCCAAGTTCAAGGCCCCCTCTCTCTGTACCTATCGTGTTCTCACGAGGGAGCTATTGCCACATTTGGCTGCTTATGTGAGGGTTGATTAAAACTAAATAAAGGCCATCTCTCCCTTGTGCTGTCTCAAGTCGAAAGTACTCAGTAGCTGCGAGTAGCAGTGGCCACCATATTGGAGCGGAGAACTGTGTGAGGTTGGGTTGGACCATATTGGCCAGAAGCATGCAGTAAGAAACATAACGGAGACCTCCACTCTTTGCAAAGTTGGTGAAGTTCTGGTTTCCTGAGGATGGAGGTGGAAGATGGGGTTTTTAAGGTTAAAGGAGGATGGAGTGTGAGCAGGGTTGGAGCCAGCACCAGTATTGAGTGTTGCCACCCCAAGTTTGTGGCTCAGGGGCATCGTTGTGTGAATCACCATAGCACATGTCCGTGTTGTGTCCCCTCAGGTCATTCATTGGTCACCATTTACCAGACACATCATTCAAGAAGGCTCTCTTTCTCTGTGGAATAGAGGCAGAGGGGAGGGGACTTCTCCCCATCTTTGCCTCTTTTTAAACTATGCTCACGCTCGGCCGTCGGGGCACATGTTTTTATTTCCAGCACTCAGGAGGCAGGATCTCTGTGAGTTTAAGGTCAGCCTGGTCTACAGAGCAAGTTCTACGTCAGCCAGGGCTGTTACATAGAGAAACCCTGTCTCTAAAACCACCCCCAAAATTATGCTCAAGCATCCATGCATTTACTCATTTTTCTAGTTTTATGATTTATTTTGGAGGAAGGAGACCAATCAGAACCAACCCAGTAGAAAATGGAAAGAAGCAGTCATAAGAAACACCCACCTCTCATTTTTTATTATTTTATTTTAATGTTTGTCAAGAGAAGGGAGTTCAGAGTCTTCAGCAACAGTAAAATGTATTTTAATCTTCATTGAGTTCCAGAAGTAAGTGTCATATAGGAGTAAAAATTCCAAGACGTTTGCGGCTACGTTGGCTGCAGAACACCGGCCACTCCTGCTTTTAGTGAACAGTCTTAATAGAAGTTGTCAGGCTAATTGACAGAATGAGAGAGCCTTCCCTGGCATCCCAGAGACAAGCCTCCGAAACAAGTTGCGTCTTGTAGGCTCTTTATCCGTCCATTTGTGAGGCTTTGAAACTAAAAGCCATGCTGGAAGCCTGTCTTGCTTTCTCTCCCCCACTGAATGAGGATATTTTATTGTAGACTTTAGGAAAAGCCAGTGATTGGAGAAAAATAAGTGAATGTAAGTTTGGGTAGAATTTTGATATTAAGATGGGAAAGATTTCGAAATTTGTATTCTTTCAAAGTCTGTACAAAAGCTTTTAAAATTTGGCTTAATACCTTCTAAAATTTTCAAGTTACAAAAGATTTCATTTTTAAAAAATTGTTTGTGTTCCTGTGTGTAGCCCGTGCACATGGGTGCAGGTGACTGTGGAGTCCAGAGGTGTCAGAGCTCCTATAGCTGGAGTTACAGACAGTTGTGAGCCACTTGGTGTGGGTGCTGGAAACCAAATTCCGCCCCTCCCCAAGAGCGGTGTATACTCTCAACTGCTGATCCAGCTTTCCACCCCTTCTAAGTTTTTGAAATTAATTCTTTTAAAAAATTTATTTTTGTTCTGTGTGTATGGGTGTTTTGTCTGCCTGTGTGCCCAGTGCCCACAGGGAACAGAAGAAGGTGTTGGATCCCTGGAACTGGAGTCACAGAAGTTGTGAACTGCCATGTGGGTGTGGGAACTAGAACTTAGGTCCTCTGAAGAGCAGCCATTCGCCTTAACCATCAAGTCGATTCTCTAGCTCCTGAGACTTTTTCAGAAAGTAGAAGCAGTGCAGATTTAAACTTCCAGTAGAGTTCATTTAAAGTCCTTTTCACTAAAGCTGAAACCTCTCGTTATTAAATCATCATTTCTTGCTGAAAAAGGAAGTTTTTGCAAACTTCTAAATGATGGGCTAGTGTGGGCTTACTTTATTTGCCTTCCCCTTCATGTGGTGCGTTCCCCTTCATCTAAATATGTGTGTGCTTAGATGTATAGATTGTGTATAATCATCCCCTCTTTGTCCCCAAGAACAGGGGGTTGGAGCCAGTTCCGAAGTGTCCTGATACTTTAGATCAGGTGAACATAAACCTTTCATGAAGTAGGCATCTTTGGTTAGTTTGTACTAGGTCTGGAGTTACTAGGTTTCCCTCATTTTTTCCTTCCCTCTCTCCTCCCTCCCTTCGTCATGCAGTTCATCTTGGCTTCAAACTGTCCATGCTCCTGCTTCAGCTTCCTGATTTCTGGATGATGTGTGCATACCCAGTCGTCTGTTTGTCTTACTCTTGTCTGTTGTCTATCCTGTGCAGATCTCATGGTATTTTGACTTTCCCTCGGGCAGGGTGGTAGGAAGCAGAGGTCCACAGCACACTGAGCCAAGGCCTGGGTTAGAATCCCAGCCTTGTCTTTGGTCGCCTGTGTCATCTGGTGATGCACCATTCTTGGGCCTTGGTGTTTTCAGCTTTAAAGTGGTAATGCAGGTCACGTGTCTGTGATCTGACCGTCTGAGATCTGGGATACTTTCAGAGAAGTGAAAATTGTTCATCTTACCTCCTGTCGGGGTCATAGTCAAGACATGGGCAGTCTAAAAATACCATATGTGATTGCCTTCAGGCTATGGCATAGAAATTAAAAATTAATTATTTATGTTTATAATTGAGTCCTATCCATAAGATATGTCACGTACATGCAAATATTCCAAAATCCTAAACCCCACCTAAAATCTAAAACGTGGCTGGTCCCAAGCGTTTCACACTCAGTGTGCTGTCCAGTTTTGTGTAAACCCAACACCAGCCAGAGTCATTTGGGAACAGGGACCCTCAGTTGAAAATATCCCTACCAGACTGACCTGAGAACAAGCCTGTGGGGCGTTTCCTTGGTTCATGATTGATGTGGGACTACCTAGCTTACTGTGGCCTGTAACACCCCTGGACTGGTGGTTCTGGGTTCTTTGAGAAAGCAGGCTGAGGGAGCCATGAGGAGCAAGCCAGTAAGCAGCTCCCCTCCATGGCCTCTGCATCAGCTCCCACCTCCAGGTTTCTGCCCTGATTGAGTTCCTGTCCTGACGTCCCTGGATGATGGACTATAAGCTCTGAGACGCTCTTGTCCATGGTGTTTCATCACAGCCTTAGAAACCCTCACAGAGACACTGAACTCCCCAGCCGCAGGGGGCCAGGGGGCTGCAGGGGGCACAAGTCAGGTAGTTCTAGACATACAGCAAGTGTCAAATATATTATGCCTAGATTCCAAATGGCACCAGGTCTTGTCTTTGAAATTCTATGGAAACAGTATCGCATACCTCCAGGAATATCTTTCTTTGCTAAAATGATCAGACTTTGATTTGGCACATGTATTTACAGCAAAATACAGTATTCTTCCCCATTTTGCCTCAAATTTGGTTATTATTATTATTATTTTATCTGAAAGGGGGCCTAATGATGGAGGAGGGTCATCTGTCTATCTGTTGCTTTTATTGGTTAATTAATAAAGAAACTGCTTGGCCTGATAGGTCAGAACATAGGTGGGTGGAGTAAACAGAACTGAATGCTGGGAGGAAGAAGGCAGTGAGGCAGACGCTATAGCTCTCCTCTCCAAGATGGACGCAGGTTACGATCCTTCCAGGTAAGCCACCACCTTGTGGTGCTACACTCATTAATAGAAATGGGTTAATCAAGATGTGAGAGTTAGCCAATAAGAGGATAGAGCTAATAGGCCAAGCAGTGTTTAAAAGAATATAATTTATGTGTTGTTATTTCGGGTATAAAGCTAGCTGTGCGGGAGCTGGGAGGGAACACAGCCCGCCGCTCCTACTACAGCCTAAGACAACATTGCTACACAAAATTAATTAATTGTGGTGCTTGAGATGGCCTAGAGTGTGTTACACAAGTGTTCTATCACTGAGCTGTACCCTTAGCCTGAATTTAATGTTTCTAAAGCAGGCAGATAAGTTAACAGGGTTCCAAAAGCACAGATTAAATTTCCTGTGAACTGATAGTGTGGCCTTTTCTCAGTCCCCTCTGTTGGGAATCCATCTCTTCCTTACCTGTGGTGCTGTGGTGAGGGGCATGCAGAGTCCTGGCCTGGCCTGTGGTCCAGATGGGACAGAAGTCAGTGGCTTGTAACTGGATGGCACTATTCTATTCCCGGAGAACACATGCAATGACTTGTTCGGCAGAGATTCCTGGTTGTCACATCTGGGGAGTGAGCATCTGATACCTGGTGTGTGTGTGTGTGTGTGTGTGTCGTTGCTAGCATCCACATGGGATGCTCTCCTCTCTAGAGTTGTTCCAGTACATATCAGTTCTCTGAAATCTGCTCTGAACTAAGTGCTCAGGAGTCCTGGAGGGGGCAGCTGCCCTTATCCAGGCCCCGAGTGATAGGAATGGCCTCTCCTTGCTTCTAGCCACACCAAGAGAACTTTGAGATAAGGGTCTAGGGAGGGTAAATACCCTTGGGGCGGGAGGAGGCTATGGGAAGAGCAGAGTCAAGGCTAGCTTGTGGGAAGGTGGGTGTAATGGGCAGGATTTTGTGGGCATGGGATAGGTTACTCCAGCTACTCAGTCATTTGAGAGTTCAGACATTGCTGATAGTTTTAGACTTTTCCTTTGATTTTATTTCCCACAGAATTATGGCCTTGAAACCGACAATATGAAGAACTTGGTTCTGAAATTGCGAGCATCTTCCCACAACTTGCAGAATTACATAAGTAGCCGGCGGAAGAGTCCAGCCTACGATGGGAACACGTCCCGCAAGCCCCCCAACGAGTTCCTGACTTCTGTAGTGGAGCTCATTGGCGCTGCCAAGGCCTTACTGGCTTGGCTGGACCGGTGAGCTGTGGTGCAAAGCTTCCTGGGCCTCGTGGAGGGCCTGAGATGCTCAGAAGCCTCAACTCCGCCTCAGGAAGAGAAATCATTGTTCCTTGGGTTCCCTCTCCCTGGAATTCAGGGGTCATAGATCAGAGGTAGATCTTAGGGCTCCTTTGGAAGTTACTCTGAAGGTCAACAGCAGGAATGAATGAACCCAAGTTCAGAGGGAGTGGAACTGCCAGAGGTTTTTTACTGAGATTAAACATTAGCACTGGAGTATGTGGTTGGTATGAAGCCATTCATGGACTTGGCTTGGCTCATTTCGGCTGTATTTTTTTTTGTCTTTTTTTTTTCCTATTCAGATTCCTGATTTTTTTAAAGTAATGCAATATTTTAATTAATTCTTTGTGATTTTCAGACAGTATGTCTTGTTCGTATTCAAACCTCATTCCTCCCTCCAGCTTCTCCTAGATCCATCCTCCCTTCCATACCCCTCCCTTTGTGTCCCCTTCCAATTTCCCCTGAGCCTTAGCTGTAGGTGCTGTGTTGACAGCGTGTCACTTGAGGGCAGGTACCCCATGGTCAGTTGATCTCCGCATTTTGCAGTTACGGTTTTCTCTAATGATTCCTGTCTTTTGTAAAAGAAGCTTATTTGATGAGGGTTGAGAGCTGCACTTATCTGAGAGTTTAAGGACAAGCACTTTGAATGCACTTATACTGGCTTGTAAGAGATTGTACGGGCTTAGGAGACTGCAGTAGTGGGTTCTCCTCTGGGTTCCATGGCCTCACCAGTCACAGGTAGCTGGCTAAATTTAAATTTACAGTGTCAGGCATGACATCATTTCTGTTGAGCAGGCCTTGCATCCAACTGGACAGCTGCTAGTTACTTCCAGGGTCTTTCAGAATATTTTACCATGGGGTGATTGTTGTGGGTCATAGGCGATCTAACTGGATTGTACTATTGATTGCTCTTCTCTCTTGGCAATGTGTACGGCCCCTTATGCTAGATGAGCTGGTTCTCAGGGTCAGATCTCTCTGTATTAAGTGTTGAGAAGAAATAGCATCATGAAAGATAAGCCAGCCTGCAGTGTAGCCGTGTGTGCCAGCGTCTAAGGTGGGTCGCTCAGGGATTTCTTTCTCCATCATCGTCCCCTCAGTAAAGAGAGTTCTGTTCCTTCCTAGGGCTCCATTCACAGGGATCACGGATTTCTCTGTGACAAAGAACAAAATCATTCAGCTGTGCCTGGACCTGACCACGACAGTCCAGAAGGTCAGTCATGCATCATCATCGATTTCTAGAACTTTCTCCTCTTCTTCACTTTTTCCCCAAAGCTTCGTGTGTGGGTACAAAGTGTCTCATCCTCCCCCTTATCAGGATTTGGTGGAGATGAAAGGCTGGAAATTTGAGCAGATGGCTCCTGTGAAAAACCACCAGCAGCCTCGGGCTCAGAAATGACTTTGTTTGTCTTATAATCATGAATACCTGTGTATTTATTCAGACACGTTAAGGTGGCTTTCACTGTTGTCTCTGTTCTGAGAGCTTTGCTGTGCCCAATGATTCTGACTTTTCATTCCATCTCTGTTGTTGGGATTAAAGGTCAGGATGGGACAGATTGTGAGGCTGTAACAACCCCAAACCTCAGCGGTTTATTCCTTAGATATTTATAGTGAGTGGATTCCACAGGGAGATGTAGTCTGGCTCTTTTTACTGCGAACCATCAGCATCTCACTTTGCTGTCCCATGGCAGGGAGGCAGTGAGCCTTGGTGGGGCTCATGTTCCGGTGTGGGATTGACAGGTCAGTTTCCCTCAAGGTTCTTCCGTCAGCCTAGATATTTTAGCAGGAGCTGTAAGGTTTCAGATTGGCCAATAATTTGTCTAGCTTCTGTGATATTAACTGAAACCAGAAGAGTATGAGTGCTGTCATGTTACTTGGCATATAGCAGATTCTTATAATTATTTTTCATTGAATTTTTTATAAATATAAGGAAGGGGTTTCCCTCTTCATATCTATTTGGTTTTAAAGATTTTATTTTTTTATTTTTAATAGGGGTGTCTTCCCCTCCCCTGTGTATATGTATATTTCTGGGTACATGTGTTTCTGTACACATATGCCCAGAGTCTAGAAGAGGGCATTGGATCCCTTGAAGCTGGAGTTCCAGGTGGTTGTGAATCTCCCAGTTTGATTATGGAAATAGAGCTTGGATTCTCTGTGATATTAGCAAGTGCTTCTAATCAAAAAGCCATCCCTCAGTCTCTCTACTTTGTTTTAAACTTTGTGATTTGATACCTGTTTCTGTGGATGATCTGATAAAAACAAAGATATCCTTCCCTTATTTCTGACGATGCAGTAACAGATGCAGGTGTGTATGTGTGTGTGTTTTCCTCTGTAACAGAGTGAAATATGGCTTTGTTTATGAAGTTACTTGAATTTGAAAACACATGTGCTTTGGACCTGGGATCTGACAGAGGTACACAGAGACACTCTATGATCTGTGCTTTTGCTCATGTTTATGATGTATAAGGTAGTTTTGATGGGAAGAGTGTGGTATCAGCTATGATACAAGAGTGCTATGAAGTCTGAGACCAGGCCTGGATGGCATACTGTGTTTCTCCAATGCCTACCTCAGGGTTCTTTTCCTTTCCTGCTTCCCTCCCTTACTGTTCTGATTCCTTCTTTGATTTATAACAGAGTTTAATTGCAATCCATTGCATTAGAGTGTAAGAGCCAAACAATGAGATTAGTAAGTGGGCCACGTTAGCTCATAGGTGCACTTGTGTTATTCTGTGACAGGTCCTAGGTGGTGAGCCTGTCGTGGACTGCCACTGTAGAGCATGGGAGAGCAGAGGGAAAGTGAGGAGGCAGGGGGCAGATGCAGTGGTGTTTGTTTTTACAGGCTCAGCAGGCTCTGCCTGAGCAGGTTAATGTTGACTTAGCAGGCATTGGGACAGTTCCTTTGATAAATATTTGCTTGGCATCTGTTTGCCACTGTTCTAGGCACCGGGGTGCCGGAGCGAATAAATGGACGAGATGTATGTGTCTCAATGAACTTAGTGTCTGGGGCACAGAGAAGCCAGAATCGAGGTCAGTGAGCAAAGTTACATATGTATGAGGTTACATAAAGTTAGCAAGCTGGGGAGGGAGGGGCACAGGATGGAGAGGCAAGATGGCTGGCATTCGTGGAATGACTGGCATCCGTGGTTGCAGCAAGCCTTGTTAAGAAGATGACTCAATTGGAATAATTGATCTGTGGAGGTGTGCTCGCCTTGCAGGGTGGGCCTTTGCAGGACCCCAGTTGGGATCTTTTTGTAGAGAGAGCTATTGATCACTCTGCACTGATGATAGGAAAAATGTAGTTCCCTTCCAACTGGGAGGTCCAGGTCCAGTGTGGTTGTGCCTTCTGCCGAGTGTCCTTCTGCGCTTGTTCCTGCCCACTGAGGCCTCATGGCACATGGCACACGATGGAGGGTGATTTCCCATGTGCATTCAGTAGGGAGATGGGCAGCTGTTACTCGAGAAGCTGGTGGAGTCGGTCTTTCGTCAGCAGAGATTGAACCCTGAACTCAGGGTCATGAGAGGCCCCATGCTTGATAGTGTGTGTGCATTGTAGTAATAGGGCTGCGTCCCCAGCACCCCGGCCGCCTGCTAGCTTATGCCCCGAAATAATTACACGGACACTATATTCTTTTAAACACTGCTTGGCCCATTAGCTTTAGCCCTTACTGGCTAGTTCTTAAATATTAATCTAACCCATTTCTAATAAACTGTGTAGCACCGATCTTACCGGGAAAGATTCAGCATGTCTGACCTGGCGGCTTGCTTCATGGTGTGCGTCTGCCTCAGAGAGTAGAGCTATCGCGTCTGCCAGGGAGAGGGGAGCATGGCGTCTCTGCTCCAGAGAGCAGAGCTGTTGAGTCTGAGCTCACTTCCTCTTCCTCCCAGCATTCTGTTCTGTTTACTCCACCCACCTATGTTCTAAGCTATGAGGCCAAGCAGTTTCTTTATTACTTAACCAATGAAATCAACAGATTGATATATGACACTCCCACATCAGTGCATCATTCGCTTTTAGTTCCCTGTGGTGCTCACTGGGAGAGTTAGTCTCATGGCTGAGAGCATATTCTTCATGGGTTCAAATCCCACCCCTACCACGGATTAGCCCTGAGCCCTGGACAAGTCATTTAAGATTCATAAGACTTCGCTGTCTTAGCTGTAAGATGAGAACTCTGACGTCGTCCTCCTTATCAGATGGCCTGGTGGAATTCCTGTAAGTTCTCCTTTCCTGTCCCATTTGTGAGTCTTAAAAAAGGCAATATAAAAATGAGATGTGAAAAGCCAGGAGTGACGGCACATGCCACTAATTCCAGGACTTGGGAGGCAGAGGCAGGTGGATCTCTGTGAGTTAGAGGCCCGCCTGCTCTACTTTGTGAATTTCAGGACAGCCAGGGCTACATTTTTTTTAAGGTGTGAAGAAAAAATGATGCTTAAAAAATTTTAAAGGCCAATATGTACATATGTATATACACATATATACAAATATAGTCAGATGTTCGTAAACTAGGTAAAGGAAGACATAAATATAGCCGCTAGTTAGAGAGATAAATTGTTTTTTTCCTGGCAGGGAAAGGGGTAGACAGAGAGTGTAGGGAACTAAGCGAAGAAAGAAAGGGAGGGAGGGAAAGAATGCGTGTGGGGGGGTGTTATTTGCAGAAGTCATATATATGACTGCACACGTCTAAAACTTAGATATAACAATTTGAACAAATGTGGGTTTTCTGTATGTGGTGCTAGGAGTAGAAGGTACGGCTTCTTCATGCACAGAGACATTGCTCACACGGCTAGTGTACTGAGCTAGACTCTCAAACAAAATATGAGGTAATTTATTTATTTATTTATTTATTTATTTATTTATTTATTTATTCATTCATTCATTGGTTTTTCGAGACAGGGTTTCTCTGTGGTTTTGGTTCCTGTCCTGGAACTAGCTCTGTAGTCCAGGCTGATCTCGAACTCACAGAGATCCGCCTGCCTCTGCCTCCCGAGTGCTGGGATTAAAGGCGTGCGCCACCACCGCCCGGCTAATATGAGGTATTTTAAAAATGTCATCTGCTTGTATGTTACAGAAAGCACAGCACTGCCTCAGAGAGTATACTCAGGCGGGAATATAAATATCTTGATTTTTGGATATTTTTGGGAAATATTGTTTCCCAGTATCAGACTTGATAATTTAAGGAGAACTAGGGAAATATATATGCTGCCTTCATTTTCTGGAACTTAAAAAATTTTTTTAATTTAACACATTTTTCCTAACTTTGAGTTTGGTTTTTGACAATTCATTCATATGTGTATATAAAGGAATGAATATATATATATATACATATATATATATACACACACATAAGAATATGTTTATACACGTGAATATGTATGTGTATATATACATAACATATGTATATACGCACAAATATGTATATATTTATATGAATGAACACCACACACACACCCCCAGAGCAGCCAGCTTGGTGAGTGAGTTTGGTGTCGTCGTTTCCAGTGCAGTGTAATGGCAGCTACAAGATGAACCATTTCAGAAGCTGCACCCTCTCCCTCCTTTGGTCCTCTCTTTTTCTTTGAAGTGGGGACTTGAAGGACTAGGGCTGTAGCTTCCTCCTCAGAGACAGGAGCATGCCTCGCTGGAGTCTCCATCCCTGCCGCGTCTCCCGAGACGCAGCTGCTCTCCCTTGCCCTCCCTTGCGTCTCCTGCGAGCTGGCATCCTCTCTGCTTTTTCTCAGCGTGCACATCCCACCTTGCAGTGGTGAATGCGCACAGTTGCAGCGACGCTGTGCATTTCTGCTGTGGCCCACGCCAAGCACAGGACCAGCCCTCCTGCTCAGCTTCAGCGTTGAGGGGATAGGATGGGATGAAGGAAGCAGAGGCAGGAAGGGGTTGGGATCTGTCTGCATTTTCAGCTGGGCGAGCCCTTTGAACCACTTGAAGACTTAGAACGTTAGTGGTGCAAGAATGAAGAGGCAGTGCCGGGAACCAGAGCAGTGGAATGGAACTTGAGCCCAAGGGAGCAGGATGGAGAAGACAGAGACACCCTTATTGAGTGGGAATTGCGTGTCAGGTGTGTCCTCATGCATGAGCCCTGTGGTCACACACACTGAGTTCCCAACAGTTGTCCGGGTGCGGCCTGATCAGGAAAGAGAGGCTGAGAGGTTTAGCAGGCTGTCCAAGGCTGCATCATTCCTCAGGAGGTAGAATGAGGACAGGAGGCAGGGGAGACCCACCCGGGGACAAGCTGCTGGCTGCCCTGGGTGGTCCTGACTGCTGACCCAGGTGACCAAGGGCTGTCATCTAGCTCAGCTTCAGTGTGTGACTCATGAGGGGGTGACTTGTTCAGTAACATTTTCTTCCTTCCCCTTGCTACCATGCCAGATAATATGACGACGTCCTGCCTGCAGCTGTTTCCTTTCAGGGCAGGGAGCAATGGGTGTGGGGAGCCACCTTGCATTGGGCGGAAGGTGACACACTGGTCTGAATGGCTTGGGATTCTCACTTTTACCTGTTAGTCAGTCTCCATGACAGGAATCCCGATTATATCGATGGATTCCAAAGAATCAAATATCAGGAACCAGTAGATCACACCTCAACCTGGTGTAGAAGTGGTCTTCTAACAAGGAGGCAGTCTCCAAGGAAGACTGAGACCATCTTTCTCAGACTGTTAGTTATATTCCATCCTCAGACCATGGGAGCGAACAGCCAGAGTTGCTGTCTGTAGCAGCTCTCAGTAGCAACAGTCGATGACCTGTTGTGGAAAACAGACGGTTTATTTCCTATGCATGAAGTGCAGGTAGAAAAACACACCTCTAAGCTGCAGTTACTCATGTTTACACAGTTGCTCGTGTAGCTTAGGTTTGTATTAGAGTCACACTTCGGGGGAAATGTATTTCTAAGTTTCTTAATTTTTTTCCACTAGGTTGCTTTTTTCTTGAGATTCAGCTTAATTTTGGGAGCAGTCAAATAGCTGTTATTGCGACTTCTATTTTTATCTGGTAGAGAAAAAATTTTAATTTTAAGAAGACAGGGAAATCCTGATTCTGAAATCATATAGGATAAAAACTGGTAGCTGTCCTCACTACTAATAGTCGAGAAAACTGACCTAGTAAACATGACGTTTCAGCCTAACTGAAAACCGTTACTTGTAAATTCAGATCTGATTGATATTTTAACCATTTTTCCAAGATTGGCTCAGTTTGGGTTGTACTCAGTAGCACAAAATGAACTCTAAAGAAACCAAGTAAGTCTCTGGGCCGAGAGCTGACTTAACATTTAAGAGTGCCTGTTTGATTCCCAGCATCCTCTTTGGTTCATAAGCATCCACTACTCCAGTTCCAGGGGATTTAGCGCCCTCTTCTGGTCCCCAAGGGCACCAAGCATGCATGTGGCGCACAGACAAACATGCAGGCAAGACCACTCACACATATAATAAAATGAATACATCTAATTTTAAAAATTAACAAAGAAGAACCTGTTTTTTTTTTCTGATTTCCTCTCATTCTCCTTGTGGTCTGGGTTGAAGTACCCCAGTACAGATGGTTCTAGAAGGCCACCTGTGGGAGTCTCACGTTGTTAGTTTCACTTTTGTGGCTTCTGGAGAAGGAGGACAATGGTGACTCCTCTAATTGGCTAACCCTGCTGGCACAGTATTCCAGGTCTTTGTTCTTTGGCTGAGAAAATAATGCCTCGCATTCCAGCCCTTTATTTAATGCCATCAATAGCATACCTCAAGACCACTTTTTTGGCAGTGTGTTAATGAATGTTTTGTTAAACTTTTTTTTCATCTTCTAAGGTCTGAAGTATGTGATTTAATCTCACTGGCGCTTAAAATAAACTTTTGTGGCTGAGTTTACCCAAGGCCTTATTTGAAAGTTATTCTTATAGGCAGGACTTGGGCTAAGGGTTGCTGGCTTGTTGGCCCACAGCTAGCTGAGCCTGGGGTCACCTTGGGAACCACAGCTGGGATTATCGTGTTTGTCATTACTCTTCAGACTGGACAGAAGGTAGATTTTTTTCTTTTTTAATTGATTTTTATTGAGCGCTACATTTTTCTCTGCTCCCCTGCCTCTCCCCTCCTCCCTTCAACCCTCCCCCAAGGTCTCCATGCTCTCAATTTGCTCAGGAGATCTTGTCTTTTTCTACTTCCCATGTAGATTAGATCCATGTAAGTCTCTCTTAGTGTCCTCATTGTTGTCTAAGTTCTCTGGATTATGATTTGTAGGCTGGTTTTCTTTGCATTATGTTTAAAAACCACCTATGAGTGAGTACATGTGATAACTGTCTTTCTGTGTCTGGGTTACCTCACTCAAAATAATGTTTTCTAGCTCCATCCATTTTCCTGCAAAGTTCAAGATGTCATTATTTTTTTCTGCTGTGTAGTACTCCATTGTGTAAATGTACCACATTTTCCTTATTCATTCTTCGGTCGAGGGACATTTAGGTTGTTTCCAGGTTCTGGCTATGACAAACAATGCTGCTATGAACATTTTGAGCACATGTCCTTGTGGTATGATTGAGCATCCTTTGGATATATACCCCAAAGTGGTATTACTGGGTCTTGAGAAAGGTTGTTTGCTAATTTTCTGAGAAATCACCACACTGACATCCAAAGGGGTTGTACCAGCTTGCATTCCCAGAGTAGGTAGATTTTAATATATAGTTTGGTAACAGGACTAGAACCCTGGGCCTTGTGACTTCTAGAAAGATCTAAGCCAATCTTTTTCTTTTAAAAAGGATTTATTTTTAATTTGATTTCAACATCTTCTTATAATTTCTTACTTGAATACTGTATTGACATTGATTTTCATCTCTTTTTCTACCCCCTCCAGCCCCTCCCATGTCTCTCCTACTTTATCCCAAATAAATGAGACAAAGTTGTCGTTACACACCACACACAGACACACACACACAGACACAACACACACACACACAGACACACATCATACACACAGAGGTACACACACACCACTGTACCCCTTTAGCAATGTACATGTGCACATGTTTCTAGGGGAGGCCCTTGGGATTGGCTCATCCCTGGAGGAAATGGGTCTTCCCTCCGCTGCTGATCACCCATGGCTCTCCTAGGCCAGCGTGACATTTCCTCTCTCCTCCATGCTGTCCTGTCAGTTGGTGCTGTTGTGATATCGGTCTTGTTTAGACAGCCTTACTATGAAGATTCACGGGTGCTACTTTCCTGTCATTACTAGAAGACACTATTCAGCCGCAAGCATCCTGGTCATGACAGTGGCTTAAGATCTTTCTGCCCCCTTGTCCTGGTTTTCCCCTGAGCCCTAGGTGTAGGGGTGGTGTTATAGATACATCAGTGAGGCTGAGTACCCCACCTCCCTATTTTCTGTATTGTGACATTGGGACCAGTTATGTTAAACCAATTTCTTTTTAAAGTTTTTCATTCTCATACTTATTTTTCTTATTCCCTTCTTTAGGATTGCCTCGTAGCAGAAATGGAGGATAAAGTTTTGAATGTGGTAAGTGTGTTTTTCTAAACGTCACTGTACAAACCATTTTCCAAAGGCCACAGGAATCATATTAATTACATGCACTGGCTAATTATGTCCAGATGAACTTTGAAATACTGCCTCTGGGGACTTGAATCTGTTAGTTTAGATGGAAGAGTCAAGGTCCTTTAACGAGACCACTGCTTAAGAAAATTCCTGTGCCTATTGGCTGTACTGGGGTCTCTGTTTCTGTTTGATTTTGCTGTTCTTTTTTCTTCTGGACATCCATCGGGGCACAGGTGTGCAGCAGCTCCTTAGGGTGAGAGCGATGTGCATAGTTCATGGATGAACTATTTCGATTTAGGAAACTACCTTGGCAGAAACTTTACGATGCGGGTGGGATATGTTCTGTGATTGTGTAAAGAGGATTCTGGAAGGATTCAGCCTCGCTTCCTCCTTTTGACACAAGCAGCCTGTGCCCTTTTGATAAAAACTCTCCTCCTGTTGGGTTGAGGAATTTGGCAATGAAACTGCTATAAATATATTTTCCATAAATAGGGAAGCTAAACAAAGCTAAAGGAATGTGCAGAAGTACCACTTCGTGGATTCTCCACCTTGGAAAGAGAAGTCACCCTTTGGAATTTCCGGATGCCTTTGCTCATTTGATTTTGGAAGGGTAGATGCTCTGATTGTGAGAATTATGTGCATAACCCATGGCCTCTTCAGGAAGACCACTCCCTGGGGGTACTCTCCTGCATCGGAAGAGTGACAGGAGGGGAGAGACCATGGGACTAACAATGCGAAATACGAAGTTACAGAACTGAGATGATATGGGGAAATCTAGGCAATCTGGGGTTCAGAGGAGTTCTTAGATAGAAAACCAAAAGAAGAGTCTGTCAGAGAAAAAGTAATAGTGGATTTTATTAAAATCAGAAACTTGCCTCTGTGAGATTCACTGGGAAGACAGTGAGGCGTCAAGCCACAGGTGGAGGGAGAATATTTTAAAAACGTTTTACAGGACATAGAATCAAAATATTCAAACCAAGTCTTAAAACTTGGTAATAAGAAAATGATCCAGCTAAAAACAGGTCTGAAGAAACACTTTACCCAAAGGAGACACGGAAAGGACAGATAAGCACACGAAACATGGTCGTCTGTGATTAAGGGATTACAGACTGAAATCAGGGTACACCGCTACATGCTTACTAGAGTTGGCTAAAATCCAGAACTGACAACAGCAAATGTTGACAACTATATGGAACATGGTCACTTGTTGCTCAGAGGGAGAAACAATTGGAAAAATTTGGAGGACTATTTGGCAGTTACAAAACTAAGCGTATTCTAACTGTATGATCTACCAGCTGCACTGCTGGGTGTTTACCCAAAGGAACCGTAAACTTAATGTCAACAAAAATCTGCCCTGAATTGCATGTAATGTTTATAACAGCTTCATTCCTAATTGCCCTAAAATGGAAGGCGACAAGCTGTCTTTTTATAGGTGGCTGGATAAACAAATATGCAATATTCATAGCATAGAATATTACCTAACAGTAAAAGAAATGAGCTATCAAACTGAGAAAAGAAATAGAGAAAATCTAAACGTATATTGTTAATAATAAGCCAGTAATAAAGGATTGTGTATTATAATTCCAGCTGGTTGGTCTTCTAGAGAAAGCAAGGCCATAGTGACAGTGAAAAGTTTGTGCTGGCCAGGAGTCCAGGGCGAGGAAGGGTGGAATGGATTGTGTTGAGCTTGCGGACACTGATGGCAATGGAATCCCCAATCCAATGCTTTAATAATGGATACGAAACACTAAATGTTTGTCAAAGCCTTTAGGACATAGGCCGAAAAAGTGAATACTACTTAAAATTATGGATTAAATCTTAGTTCATCAGCTTCAGAAATAAACAGCACTATATATAGAATAAACAACACTATATATAGAATAAACAACACTATATATAGAATGCTAATATTGAGGAAAGCTGGCATGGAGAGAGGAAGTCTGTGGAAATTCAATGCGTTTGTTGCTTGATTTCCCTCCCGGAACCTTGCAAAACTGAAGTTTATTAAAAATAAAGCAAATAACAATTACAACAACAAAAACCAGTTGATTTAGAGTGAGATTACCATGTTGTCCCTTGTCAATATTTAGTATATAAAGAGAGCGTGTCTGGCCCTACGCTAATGAGCTCTTAGGTGGTGGAGGACTTCTCCTTGGCTGCCAAGGGGGTTTCTTCCTGCCTTGTGTTTTACAGTGGTCATAAAAGAATGATTATAAAGCCATGCATTTTAGAAAGTGGGAACAGTAGCAGCATTCCCACAGACTGTAGACATGGAGTCCAAATGCCAGGCGTTCACTGAGCGGGATTATCATAGCGGAGGCTGACCGGAGCCAGAGATTATGCGTGAGGTGTGTTTCTCTAAAAATCAGCTCAAGATAACCCTGGTTAATGATTGACCTCCCTCAATTCCAGGTCAAGGTTTTAAATGGCATCTGTGAGAAAATAATGCGCTCTACCACGGATCCTGTTATGAGCCAGTGTGCGTGCCTGGAGGAAGTTCACTTACCGAACGTTAGACCTGGGGAAGGCCTGGTAAAAAGTCTCTTGGTTTTTAAGTATTAAACTGTTCTCACTATAATGCTGAGTAGTGGAGATATATTATAACATTATATTATTATATTATATTATATTATATGTTAGGGACTTGCTGTCTTAAACTCTGTTAAGATAATTAATCTTTCAAGCATAAAAATAAATACAATTAAAAAACTCTGCCCTCCCATCTTAACAGATTTATTTTTAGGGCTTAGCAATGCAAGGAAATATAAAACATTTCCACAAAGGAGAGATGGTCTCTGGGAACAAAATAGCATCTACTCTGGAAGTCTCTGTTAGCACTTGCGATGGTGTGAGGAGGCTGGTGGAAGGAAATGACTCCTAAAAAAATTTCAGAAACATTTCTTTCATCCCGGGTGAGATATATGATAGCAAGCTCTCACATTGCCTGCAGGTGACTTCTCTCACGGGATTAATTTGCAGAGCTGCAGAAGCCCGTGAGGCTCATTGGCTAGCATAGGGCCTTCGAGTCAGAACTTCCACGTGGGCTTCCTCATAGGCCTGCTGAGCCGATGACCCTAGGCAGTGATGCCAGTGCCCAGTGCTGAGAGCACAGAACTTACGCAGCGGGAGCCTCTAGCTACAGATGCTAGTGACCCTGATGGTGATGGAAAGCAAAAAAAAAAAAAAAAAAGACTCAACAAGCCCCAATTCTCAGTGGTTTTAAGTACACTCTTGTTTGGCTCTAAAGTAAAGGGTGGATTAGCTCAAGTCTAAAGTAGGAGGAATTCCTGGATTGAGTTGCCTGTAGACAAGGTTGAATCGGATCCATGCCCTGCATGGGCTGAGATGCCCGTAGAGTTACCATCATGCTGGCTGGGGGAGGGACGGACAGTCCAGTGGGACAGAGGCACAGTGACTGTGGTTTGAAGCCCTTGAGAGTATGCTGGGAACCACAGGGTTTTAGGATTTGTTGAGATTGTTTTGGCAGTGGTATCGGTTACAGAGCAGGACAAGTTCAGTGTAGATAATCAGGTAAAACTACTCTTTGGTTCTGTCTGCCCCCCTTTTTTCTGTAACCCCTCATCTTGTAATAGTTTATTAAGAACATTGATATTTGGCCTATCAAGCTGTAGATATATTTATCTAGCAATGTGGTATTTTGCCCAAGTGTGCCTAAAGGTGTCTTTCTGGAGAGCGTATTTATTCGCCCATCCTTTGGCTTTCCCTAAGACAGAGCGATGGCAAGTACTGATTTGCTGTCCGTGGTGTTCACATGCTTCGTCTGCAAGCCCGTTCTGCATTACAATAGGCTCCCATAAGTCATCCCATGTGTACCACTGGTACCCGATGGAGCCACCCGCATTGTTTCCCTGGGAAAAAGCAATGGTCAGAAGAGGAGCCCTTGTTTGAAATGCTTGGCTCCCTGAGCAGGCCTGAGAAAATTCCTCCACCCTAGAGTCGTGGCAGAATCCCGTGTGTCCAGTATTCACATTATAATATCAAAGAGAGGGCCCATCTGATCTCTTCTGCTGCTGCTCAGTAGTTCACTTGTCCCTCTTGATGCCCTTTGGATTGAGTTTCCTGGTGTTTTGAAAGCCTAAAAAAGCACCCAATGTTCCCAAGTGACTGCTTTGAAGGTCTGTGTGTCACTGCAGCTCTCTGAATGCTGGAATAATGAGTTGATATGTTGGTGACTCCCTCCAGGGCATGTACATCAAATCGACCTATGACGGATTGCATGTGATTACTGGAACCACAGAAAACGTAAGTGTGCATCTGTGAGGCTTCAAAGCCCCTGCGTGCTCAGACGCGTTTGTCACAGCTCTGCGCTTTGGGGTTAAGTGTGGTCATGATGTTATCTGTGTGAGATGCGTGAGAGCTAGTGCGATGGCCTGCTGTGTTGTCAAGTCGCCTTTTATTGCTCTGCTTCTTGTACCATGCCATCTTTTTTATATTTGTCTCCACCTTTCTGCTAATTATTCCTTTTGCACCATAGAGGTGTAAACCCAAAAGTACAAAAATAACGATCTCTTTGTTATTGTTGTTGTGAGTCACTCACAGTAGAATTGGAGTTGGTGGCTATATGTATAGTGTGTGTTTGTATACATCTTTGTGTGTGTGGGGGTGTGCATTTGTGTGGAGGACAGAGTCAATGTTGGATGTTTTTCTCAATTGCCTTCTACTTTATTTTTTGTGGTAGGTTGTCACTGATTGGCTAGATTGGCTGGCCAGCAAGACCCAGGAATTTTTGCATGTCTGCGTCCTTTGACTCTAGGATTATAGGAGTGTACTTCCGTGCCTAGCTTTTTACCTGGATGCAGGAGATCTGAACTCAGGTCCCAGGTGTGCATGGCAAACACTTTACCCACTGAGTCATCTCCCCAACCCTGAGATTGCTCATTATCGTCTCTAACATTATGAATTTGAAAAAGTAGAGCTAGGTAAATGTGTTTTCTTTGCAACCTTAACTATGGCTAGCTTTTGAATGACATTGGCATGAAGTAGGAATATTTCACCAATTTCACCAGCTACCCTGTGCTATCAGTCTGTGTAATCAGCCAATGGAGGAGAAAATAATTCCAAATAATAGGGGGAAATTTGGGAGTTTTTCCCTTTTCCAGTGTGGTGAAAATGTGTGTCTAATTTAAGTTTCATATTAGCCCCTTTGGTAAAATGTGGCATGAGCTTTGATGAATGCTTGCTACAGCTCTTGAGTGTTACAGTAAGAAAATGACATTGCTGGAGCTAGTGAGTAAATTCTAAATCAATCATGTAGCTCTGATAGACAAATGGGTGTAAGATGGTGTGCTTTAAATATTCCCTGTTGGAAATAAAAAAGATCCTGAGAATCAAGAGAGATTTTCAAGTTAATTAAACTTGGTGTGTGTGTGTATATGTGTGTGCACATGCACGCGTGCGCGTGCATGTGCCTGCATGAGTTTATATGCATCATAAGAATGCAGGTGCCTATAGAGGCTAGAGGGAGTCAAATCCCCAGGAACTGGCGTTATGTCATTTGGTGGTTGTGAACCTGCCTGATGTGGGTGCTGGGAACCAAAGCCGAGTCCACTGTAAGAACAGTAAGTGCTCTTAACTGCTGAGCCATCTCTCTAGCCCCCACAAAGAATTTTTATACCATCTTACCTGATAGGTAATAATGGCACCGGAGGTTTTCATTTTCATCCGAACATGCTTCCAAAGGAAACAAACATAATCCTTTATATAATTTGCCTACACTGTTGGAGAATTGGTGGAGTCCCCACCACTACAACAAGAACAGATTCAGGTGCTGCTTTGTACAGTGTTTTCGGGTTGGAGGGACACAAAAGGATGGTGACCATCTCAGTTTTAAAGACTGAAGTTATAAAATCTTGTCATGTGACGGTTATGCTGTTTGGCTTGGCCAGACTTGGGCAGTTCCAGACTCACTCTGGTCTTGAAGCTGTGTTACTCTACGGTAAATGTGTGATGTGTTCGTGTGGTGCGACCAGAAGGCTCAGGTCCTGCTGTTCTCCTCCACCCCCTTTCATTTAAAGATGAGTGGGAGACTATAAACAATGCTGCCTTAGAATCTGATGAAAAGTCAGCTATGAATAACTGTATATCTTCCCCAGATTCCTACTGGAATCACAAACCAGGGCAGCAGACCTAGGATTTCCCTGCATATAGTCTGTTCTAGGATGGAGTGGAAGCTGTCCTAGAGGAGGTTACTTATAATACTTATAATCTTGTTACTGGTTAAGAAAAACCAAAAGCTCATTTAATTCCTATGTGGTAATCCATCAACATTTAATCCATTAAAATATTAAAAATATTGTCCATTACTTTAGTCTTTCAACACGCATTTATTGAGGGCCTGGCATACGCTAGACCCTGGACTCAGCCTTGTAGCTTGGCTGGGAAATAGTCATGCTCTCACCTCTCAGGGTCTGGGCGCTGTCTCCGGATTCATAGATATTTTATACTTGCTTGGCAGTAGAAAATGCCAGCTTCAAATCAGCTTTTCACCCGCCAACAGGTAACCGTAAGTTCACTTAGGGTGTTTGGCTGAAGGGGGGCAGTGGTGGGCAGAGGTCACCCCCTGCTTTGCCAGTTCATGTGCTTCCATCCCGGGCTCCGGGCTGACACAAAGCCAGCAGGCCATTCTTAGCAAGGCAGTGCATGTTTTGGGGGTGACCTCAGCAGTCAGGGTCAGGCAGATGATTCCATGGCATTCTCTATCTGGCTTCTTTCTGGATGTTGCAGTCTTACTCAAGAGCTTGAACAGCCCGTGAGATGAAGCGGGAGTGGGACGTGCTTCAGAAGAAAGGGGCATTGTTCTTCAGGTCATCACCACTCTGAGCGCACGCCGCAACAGGCTTCATCTTTCTGTAGTCTGACTCACAGGGAAGATAGGCAAGAGCTCCTGACTTGGGGAAAATTTTGGTATCAGGCTCTCTGTTTATCAGTTTTCTGTCAATCAGCCCTAAATCCCTTGATGGGACATTTGAGAAATGAAGACGTGGGATGCTTCGGAAGGGAAGTCAGTTGAGGACAGTAGTTCATGCGATTTAAGATCGTGTCCCTATAAACAGGGACTCCCTGGCCTTGGGGCTGTGTCTTAGAAAATGAAGCATACCTCAAATGAGTCCCCAGCTCATGGAGGTTAAGATGGTGTTTGATGGGGATCAGACTTAAGTTCAGCAGTTGACACACTGGTGCAGAAAGGAGCATTCGTATTTAAGAAGCAACTGAGGAGGAGGAGGCACCATGCTGGTGTCTTCTCCCAGTGTCAAGCTGGTTGCTAGTCTCAGTTGAGGCACCGCTGTTGTTATGGCAACAGATGAGCTATTTTGAAAATAACCAGCATAGTTACCTGCACCTTCAAGCAGAGGCAGTGTTTCCACAGTTTAAAGCTGCCGGCTAATTTCTTGTTGAGCCTATCACCGCAGTGGAGTGAGAAGAATCCAGCAAGTGTGTTTTGAGTTTGCTTGCCCGTCCCCATGCTCAGAGGTGCTATTTTGGCTTCCCATAGCTGTAAATTGGAGTTTCACCCCCTCATATATGTTACAGAATTAAATACGCTGACCTAGATAGTGTTTAATTAGAAACCCAAGGCTTAGCTTTCCCTCCTCCTCATGTGATAGGTCTTAAACAGAAAGAGTTTTTGTTCACTTAATGAGCAAGAATATTCTAGGCATCACATTTGACAGGTGGCTTATATCCTTTTATGGATTTCTTTGTTGTAAAGTTAAAGCAGTGCATAATTAAGGAGGGATAAAGCATACATTTTTTTCTTCCTTTCCTTTCTAAAAAGAGATTTATTTGTATTTTGTGGGCATTGGTGTTTTGCCTACCTGTGTGTCTATGAGGATGCCAGATTCCCTGGAAGTGGAGTTACAGACAGTTGTGAGCTGCCTTCTGGATGCTGGGAATTGAATCTGGGTCCTCTGGAAGAGCAGCCAGTGCTCTTAACCGCTGGGCCATGTTTCCAGCCTCTCTCTCTTTTTTTTCTTTTTAAAAAGTTTTTCTGCATGTATGATGTGTATATGTGGTATATACATGTGTGTATGTATGTATGTATGTTTGTATGTGTGCATGTATGTGTATGCTCTTTTTTGTATATATACCAGTGTGCTTCTGGATATGTGTGTGTGTGTGTATTCCTATGAGTGTGGGTGTGCACATGCCACACTGCGTGTGTATGTATGTGGTGGTCACAGGACAACCACCCGTGTCAATTCTTGCCTTTGACCTTGAGACAGGGTCTCCTGTTGTTTGCCACTTGCACCCCAGGCAGCCTGGCCTGGGAGCTTCCAGGTTCCTGTCTTTGCCATTTGTCTTACTATGGACACAGAATAGTCACACCCTTCCCACGTGCAGTCTTACTGAGGCCCTGGGCGCCTGACTTTCTGCAGCAGGTTGAGCTGTCTTCCAGCCCTAGATTCTTTTTCTTAGTAAAACCACACTTATAACCTGATGATGAAAACCTTTTTTCTTTATAGAAATAAAATTTTTGTTTACATTAACTTCTTATTTTCACGGCATTATGGTCATTTGTGTAACGAGACAGAAAGCAGATTTATATCTAGTAATAATCACAGTGATCCTCACACGTTAAATGCTCCACCTGCTTCTGAAAGGTGAGCGGTAATGGAGACATGTGCCAAGTTCTCTACTTATTTGTTTATTTTTAGTGGAACTTACCGCTTTTATTAGCTAGCCATTTCAGCAACAGACTCTCACATTTCATCACTTAGATGAACTCAGGTGTTAATGCAGAAGTCATGCGGTACAGCCAACCTCATAGCAGACCACACGAGACTCATGTGCCAACACCCACGAACCACTTTCTTATTGTTTTTATTTTTTTGAGAAAGTTTTATTCTGTTGGCTTTGTCTACATACAGAAGAAAGAGTGTACCAAACACCTAAGCCAGTTCTCTTTGTTTCTATGTAGTCTCCTGCAGACAGGTCTCAGAAGATTCATGCTGGTGATGAAGTCATTCAAGTTAATCGGCAGACGGTGGTGAGTTCATTTATTGGGGTGCAATTTTCCCTCCGTAACTTTATATTTAAAACCCTGTGTGTGTGTGTGTGTGTGTGCATGCGCACACACAAATGTTCATGGAGGCCATAATTAGGTATCAGGTCTCCTCGAGTGGTATTTACAGGGAATTGTGAACTACCCATAAGGGTGCTAGAGATCGAACTTTAGTCCTCTGCAAGAGCAGCTAGTGCTCTTAATGTCTGAGCCATCTCTACAGCCTCTATATTAAAAAAAATCAATACCATGTACCCATTTTTTTCAGTGTCTGAAGTAGATAGAGCTTAGATGAATATATTTGTACTGATGTATTTGCTCATAACTTGACTTTCTTTAAGTTCAGGCATTGGGTTTTCATGGCTCACAAGCAAGTCTTTTTCCCTCATTCAAGGTCGGGTGGCAGTTGAAAAACCTGGTGAGAAAGCTGAGAGAGAATCCCACGGGTGTGGTGCTGCTGCTGAAGAAGAGGCCCACGGGCTCTTTCAACTTTACTCCGGCCCCCCTGAAGAACCTGCGGTGGAAGCCGCCCCTCGTGCAGGTATCTGTGGCCATTCATCTAGAATGACCTTCATCTAGAATGGACTTTGTCTGAGGCCTCCCTCCTCTCAGAAAAAGGGTTAAAATTGAGGGTGATCAGCTTTAGGAGCTGGCTTGCCTGCCATTATTCCCTAATCCTGCTTGCATGAAAACGTAAACTCTAGGCCGTTGGAGAGCAGTGTGCTTGCCACTTGCCATATGCGGCTGTTTAAATAATTGAAAGGCCAGTTCCTCCTCCTCACTGGCCTCATTCCAGGTCCCGAATAGTCATCTATAGGCGCTGCCACAGTGGAGCACAGAGGCAGAAGGCTCGCTTTAGATCACCTCACTTGTTTTCAGCGTGTTCTGTGGCTTCTGGGGAGACACGAACAAGTGTCCAAATTTATCCCAGGTAGGGCATCGGGGGCCAACCACAGAAGTCATTCCACCCACGTCTATCTGAGGGAGAGTCAGTTTATTGCAGTCACTTACAGGAACTGGTGGTGACTCAGAGGCACCTTTGCCATTGAAGAGCCCACCCTAACATGAGTGACAGCTCACTAAAAACATATCCGTAGAATTCCCTGCATGGCTGGCAGGCAGCTTTGTCAGCCTTCAGAGTGTTTCTTCTCTCGATCAACTGTTGCTGCCTGTGCAGAACCCATAGAACCCACACAGCAGCTCATCCTGTCTCTATCTCTAGTCCAGTGCATCCTGTATCTTCATCTGGCCTCTGTGGACACTGCATGTGTGTGGTGCACTGGCTTGCATGCCAAAATACACTCATTTACATACAATCAAAAATGAGAGAAATGAATTGACACACATTAACTACATACACATGTACGGCACGGCGCAGCATTCTGACATTTGTATTGTTGTTAATGTACGTATGACCTCACATACCCTTGTTGGTGGTGGAAATATTTTCGTCTATTCTCTCAGCTGTTTTCAGGAATGCACTTGGTGTTAACTGTTGTCATCATGTCTTACACTAGAGAGTTGTGTGTGTGTGTGTGAGAGAGAGAGAGAGACAGAGAGAGAGAGAGAGAGAGGCTGCATTTGTGAGGTGCCTCTGACTCATGAGAAGGAAGGCGAGTGGGATAAGAACTGACAGGTGAGGGTGCATCTTAGTCTTTAAACCCACGCACCCCACCCCCCAACAAGGACATGTGGCCACCAGGCAGAGGTTGGCTTAGGTTAGCTTCTTAGAGGCAGAGCTGTGATTCCTGTCAGAGTGATGTTTAAGGGCAGGTGCTGCAAGGGAAGACGAAGGCAGATGAAGAGGAACAAGTCCAGGCATGGCCCCCTCTCCGGACAGAGGATCATGTGTGATCATGCAGCTGCAGGCCTGCTGACCCTTCTTAGGAGAAGTACCTTTGTGCTGAGAGCCATACTCCAGAGAAGGGCTGGCTGTGAGCTTTCAGCAGTTACTGTGCCCAGAAGCTGGGGACTGAGATCTCAGTCTGGGGGCTCCGAGTGCCACTCACAGCCCCTGCTGCAAATAATACCTCAAACTCTCTAAGTTGGCTTGGTCATTTGGGCTAATGTAATAGCAGAGATAGGGTACCAGGCTAGAGGGTGTAGACTTTACCCCACAGGCCAGGTTGACGCCTAGTTTTATATTCTTATCTGTGTTACTTTGCTAGCGTTGCCATAACAAAATTGTACAGGCTGAGTGGTTGGGGTTCAAGGTCAAGGTATGCAAGGTTGGTCTCTTGTGAGGCCTTACTCGCTGGCTTGGAAATAGCCCCACTTTCTCTCTGTCTTCACATCCTCCCTGCCTGTGTCTTCATCTTGTATGGACACAGTTGGTTTGAGCACATCCTGATGCCCTCACTTTAACTTGGTCACCTCTTTAAAGATGTGTTATCCAAATACAGTTACATTTGGAAGTACTGGAGCAGGGGTCATAAGACCCCAACATAGGAATTTTGAGGGTGAATAGTTCAGCTCATGACAGTATCTAGATATTATGTAGGAGGCTCTGTGGATGCCCGGCTGTAAAGTGGTGAGGTTCTGAGCAGGGCTAGTAATGAAGTGGTTTAGATGAGTGACTAATGATTTGAGAGACCTTGGAGGTGACGCCCTGCTTAAGTCACCAAGCAACACTGCATGGGTTAACATCCCAGCTCTGCCAGGCATCATCTCGGAGTTTTGAGTGAGCTACTCCGTCTCCTAAGCCTTACTTTCATAACTATTGCTGTTGAGTATTAGAGAAAGTTTTGGGGGTAAGCATGAGGGAGTCTTTGCTATGGGAGAAGCAGGTGTCAAACATGGTGGGAAACTTGACCAAAATTAGAAAGCTGAGAAGAAACCATTACAAAGGGAGAGACAGATGGCAGGCATGATGAGCATGGCAGTTCGAGGTGGCAGAGGAAATCTGCATGGACGTGTTCCGATCAGAGGGAGAATTAGGTATAACAGAGGCTAGTTCATTCCTTGACTTCTAGAAATGGGCTTTGGAAGGGGACACACTTCATTTTTTCTCCATTCATGGCATACTTCCTTACTGTGCAGTCTGAGGATGAGGAGCTGGGGGGAGATGGAGGCACGTTTGGTTTCTGACCCAGGGAAGCAATCACTATGAAGATGTTGAACTTCTATGTGGCTCAGCTACCAAATGCTATTGTGATGTGTCCAGTCTGTTTGCAGATTATTAGCACTGGGAGACCAGACTGTAGGCTTGCTCAGCTCCTGAACCTGGGGGAGTTTATCCAGTTCAGTCTTCAGTGGTCACTATGCCTTGGTGCCCAGCACGATGGCATCCCTATGAGGATGTCATCTTATTCTTCCCAGTACCCAGTACCTTTAGTGTTGGCCTTCACACGAAAGGTGGTCACCATTCTCTTTGCATCCTGACAAATGAGGGTCTCCCTAAACAGAAGTCATCATTTACATTGGGATTTTGGGGGAGAAAACATCTTATAGGCGAGCTCCAGAATACTTGTGGCTCACAGGATTTTGAGAATATAGATTTTGGCTCTGTGTTTCAGATATGAGGATTCATTGATTTATTGGATATCAATGAACTGGGTTGGAGAGATGGTTCAGTGGTTAAGAGCACTGCCTGCTTTTCCAAAGGTCCTGAGTTCAATTTCCAGCAACCACATGGTGGCTCACAACTGTCTGTAAGAGATCTGGTGCCCTCTTGAGGACTGATCTGGTCAGTAGTCCTCATCAACTTAGACCACGAAACCCAATATGGACAAGTTCAGCAGAACCACCATATACGGGCTACCCATGCATGGGTCAGCATTGCCAGGGCATAAATTTCAAATTTCATTCATTCTGTATTGAACTGAATTGAGTGCTCAGGTTGGGAGATTATGCTAGAAGACTGGACAGGGCCCATGCTTCTGTACCTTTGTATCCCTTCTGAATGTCTGCTTTGAATCTCCTGGTGGACATAGTTCTTGAGGACATGGTCCACACTATTGAGTCCTTCTAGTGTCTGGAACCTATTGCATCTATCACAATCTGAGGTCAAAAAGGAGTGCTTCCTTTCCTCCAAGTGTCTACCATAGATTTGCTGGCCTTCACCAGTGGTTCCCATAGCAACTGTGAGGGTCTTTCTGGTCAACCTGGTTGGTTGATGCCATTGTTAGATTGTAGAAGAAATAAGATAGAAGGTCTCATAGGAGATTTTAGAATGCAAGTCCTTTCCGCTTATGCAAGATTTGCAGAAGATCGAGCCAGCTAGAGTCCCAGCATGGATCTCTCCGCATGTGATGTCTTACCTCTGTCTGAGGGGCCACTGCAATTGATGGTTGCTGGGAGGAGAGTCAGTTTTCCTCAGGGATGTGGTCCTGGATAGGCTACCCAGCTCCAGTAGATAGTCTTACAGCTGTACACATACAGGCAACACTAAATGACCATGAAGTTAGATAGAGGTAGTGACAGGGAGAGAGGAGGAATGAGAGAACGAGAAGTTGGGAGGGAAAAGAGGAGAAAGGATAAGGGAGGGAATGGGGATGGATTGGATCTAAACATGTATATGTATGAATATTAAATATTTAATAAAAATGTAAGTCTTTTGAGATCAGTTACATAATTAAAGATAAAGCAAACTTTTTTTTTTAAATTAAAATGTGTTTGTATAGTGGGCATGCATTGCTAAATTCAGCGGAGTGAGTCGTGCATTTACTGTATGGCAAGCATGTCCTATGTCCTCCGTGTGTGTTATCTTAGTGTCCACAGCTGCCCAGCTGGACACTGCCCCTGTGCATCAGTTCCCCTTTTAAGCTGAGACACAGAGAAGTTGAGTGACTGCCTCAGCAATGCACAGCTCATCAGACGGGTAGCCAGGTCGCACTCAGAGCCCCAAGGCCTAATCTGCCAGACGCTGCTGTGTGCTTTTCTCAACCAGCAAGACTATTAGTGCCAGTTTTACAGAGGAGGAAACTGAGGCATGGATTTTAAGTGTTTTTCTTCAAACTAGAGTTAAACTCCCATGTCTTCTACAAGTCCTCTGTGAGTTGATTGCCTCATGGAAGCGTGGATGTTGGGCCCTGTTAGTAGCATGAGTGTGTGAGTGAGCTCCGTCTCCACTTGTACTTAGGCCTGGCTTGGTTTGGGGTGGGGGAAATTCTTCCAAGAGTAATCTCCAAGTTGATCTTTTCACTTCTTGTGTGACTCTCATTGCAGACCTCACCCCCACCCACCACCACGCAGTCCCCAGAGAGCACCATGGATGCCTCCCTGAAGAAGGAGAAGCCAGCCATTCTTGATCTCTACATTCCTCCCCCTCCTGCTGTCCCCTACTATCCCCGGTATGTCGGCCCCCATTTCATAGGGTGGACTGGCTATCTCTACATGGTTGATGCTGGGCCAGGAAGCCACTTTATATAACAAGATCTGACTCACTGTGTGGGACGGCAGAAAAGAGTGCCAACATACCTTTCTTGTGAAAAATTTACAGAAGTCTATGCTTTGGGGGCCTTGGAAGGGGCTGTTCGGGGATCCCTGTAGCTTAAGCTATATCAACTCCATGATAAATTCATTTGTAGGGAAGAAGCTAAAAACATTTGTGTGAGAATCATTAAAATTGTTGCCTGGTTTTGCCAAGAAAGAGGTATACACTTGTGCGTGCAAGCACACACATACATAAACTCAGGTTCACACACAGGCACACACACAAATACAAAAAACACATACATGGGCCCACACAGACACACATATACACACAGGCACACACATACGTATATATACAGACATACAAACACACATACATACATGTGCATATACACATACAGATATCCCCACCACACATATATACAGACATGTATACACATATACATACAGTACATATGCATACAATACACACAATTCATAAACACATACCTACCTACATACACCCATACACACAAACATATACCCACATATACATACACACGCATACACATACACACCTTGGCATTCTGAAAAATTGTGAGGTGATATGAGTTGAGAGATCTGTGAGCAAGGTGAGTGTGTTCTTGAGCTATCAATTCTTGAGTGATGTCTTAACTGTGGGGTGGTGTAGTAAAGTGGCCACAGGAGGGACAGGGGTGACTGAGGTGTTTGCTCCAGGCTTACTCATGGGATGCACATACTGACTAGTGCCAATGACACTAGAGGATGTTGCTTTTGTTCAGAATACAGTGAGTGAGGGGCTGGGCTATCCCTTGGCACAAAGCGGACTTGGCTCTGCCTCTGATCCTGCCAATGTCTCACAACACAAACTGGGACCAATGTCTCCTGTGACACAAGGCAGAGCTGGAGCAGCATTGCTGCAGTGGGGGTATCAGGCCTTGCTCATTTGTTTTTGCTACATTTGTGTCTCTTGCCTGGGGACAGAGCTGAGTTGCCCCGAGTCTCCCTTGGCTTACCCAGAGTGGATGGAAACATGTCATGATTTCCCTCAAGGGCGCTGATCAGAGACATTTGGTGGCAGTGGGCAGGATCCTGTGGCACAGACTTGGAGTGGGTTAAAACTGGTAGGGGGCGTTGTCTCTACACATGGGGACCCCAGAACTTCACAGGACAAAGTGTGGGTCATTGTGCCAGGAACTGTAGGGAGATATCTTCTCCGGCCTCTGACCCTCAGTGTTCTCTGGGCTTCAGTGAGAATGTCACGGGCAGAGTGGCAAGAAAGGGGCTGAGTGCATAGGAAGGCAGGATGCTGGGATTTTCAGATCTAATAACTTCCACACACGTCAAGAGTCTTCTTTGCTGGATCCAGGCGGTGGTCTCGGTGTGAGGAAGATGGTATAGCAGCTCACGTCTCAGCTGCTGGCTCCTGTGGTGAACAGGACGTTTACCCCGAGAACAGAATGTGGGAAAGCAAGATCTGTGTTTTCAGGGTGTACTTGTTCTGTGTAGACATACATGGACAGAAGGCCGTGTTTGCTCGGACTTAACAAGTTCATGGTTTTTGTTCTTCTGCAGGCGGGGGAGGGGTCTGTATGTATTTAAAAGGGTAACTTGAGTTGAGCAAAGTAACACTTTTCGCCAGTGGGAAGGAGCTAAAAGTCACGTGTGCCCATAGTTGCTGGGCTTGTGTTGCTCATTCTTTGGTAAGAGCGCTGTTGTGAGCTCCCTAGTCACCGCACACTGTCTTCCAGGAACGAGAATGTGAGTTTTGCCCTTGGAGGACCCAGTAAGAGTAAGCAGCCATTGCCTGCGCGGAAGGGTGCAGAGTCCCCTAACTCCTTCCTGGACCAGGAGAGCCAGAGACGCAGGTTCACCATCGCTGATTCCGATCAGTTGCCAGCTTACTCCGTGGGAACCAATATCCCCCCCACAAAAATGAGGGGGAAGACACCATCCTATGGTGAGTTCTCCAGGGCGCGTCTTGCCCTGCTGTTTCTTCTTACTTCTCTTCCCGACCCCTTCCTTATTTGGGGCTCCGGCATGACTTGGCAGACTCTGGAGGTGAACTGAGGAAAACATAAACCTCAATGAAATTCTAGGTATGAGCTCTTTATTCATCTGGCTAAGGCAAAGCCTCGTTGAGTCATTGCTCTGCCTGCCATCAAAGCCCAGCTGGGTGAGCTCACGTTACAGTCTGGACTCTGGAGCTGGAGACCCAAAGGCTTCAGTCTCTATCCCGAATGCTTTCAGAGTCGACGCGGGGCTTTAAAAATAGCTTTGTGTTGAAATTGGCTTCTATTTAAGTGGGCATGGTTGGGAGGGCTTGTCTTGAAGTTGATAAACGTCCCTAACCTCGCCTCACCCTCTGGTCTCTGAAGGCAAACCCCGGCCGTTGTCCATGCCTGCGGACGGGAACTGGATGGGGATTGTGGATCCATTCGCTCGACCTCGAGGTCATGGGAGGAAAGGTATGTTCCATCTGAGCGAACCAAAAGCACTGAACGGTGTCAGAAGACCCAGGCTACCCCATGCTCTATTCACGAGGGTGGTAGCTTTTCTTTAGGCCCAGCCTGTCCTCAGTAAATCAGGCTGCTGAAGGTTGCTACAGGATTGCTTGTTTCCAGAAAAATTTAATCTTCTAAGAATCTAGTCAGCATTGTGGCTTTTAAAAAGGCTCTAGACACATATGGTCTACTTTTAAACAAATTATTCATTGAACATCCCTAATTGCATGATTTTTTAAACTTGAATTTTGACAAATTCTCTTTAAATTATTAAAGCATAATTACTGTCTGAAAAAATTGTTTTTAATTCACCCTGTGATTAGTTACTTGTTATTGCACCAATCTTTAGGAAACATATAAAAATATTTTTATATGATGGGCACAGTTGTGTGTGCCTTTAATCCCAGCACTTGGGAGGCAAGGATAGACAGATCTCTGAGTTTGAGACCAGCCTGGTCTACAGAGTGAATTTCAGGCTGGCCAGGGCTACCTAGTGAGACCTTGTCTCAAAAGCAAAATAAAACTTTTACCTATTTTTGCTAGCTAGGCTCTGCTTACCAGTGTTGGATGGAAATTATAACATCACCTTTGTAATATTGAAACAGAGAGCAAGTGAGGCAGTGTAAGGCGTCTAAGTGAGCGACTCCTGGCATCTCCGAGGTAAACCTGTCACCCGTGTGCCTGCATCATCTGGATTAACCTCGCACAACAAAAGGACAGGATGCCAGCCTCTGGCTTCAGATGCTCTTGTTCTACAGAGCAATATCTGTGCAGCTGTCAGCAGGTGGCAGGGCTGGCCTCCGTTTAGATTTTAAATGCTAGCGTCTCCATCGCCATTCCCTGAGCTTGGATCCAGCCTGTTTTCTTTCACATATAGAGAGGTGTAGTGCAGGGATTGGGGCTTCGGAGAACTTCCTGATGACTGCATTAGAAGTGATGACGTCTCTCTGTACATGGCCACTTAAGAAATAAGAGAGCACTGCTCCTGGGATGGAGCCCTCCTCTCTGGGAGTGAGTGCTCCTGGGATGGAGCCCTCCTCTCTGGGAGTGAATGCTCCTGTGACGGAGCCCTCCTCTCTGGGGGTGAGCAGTGCTCCTGGGACGGAGCCCTCCTCTCTGGGGGTGAGCAGTGCTCCTAGAATGGAGCCCTCCTCTCCGGGGGTGAGCAGTGCTCTTGGGATGGAGCCCTTGTCTCTGGGTGTGGATAAGTTGGTGGCTTTAACATATTCAGAATCACACATCAGCCACCACCGTCCACTTCCAGAGCCTTCCCATCACCCTGTAGAACATTCTGTACCTGGCGGTGCTCATGCCAATTCCACCTTCCTCAGCTCCTGCTCCCGACAGTCACTGGGCCATGAATTTGTCAATTTTGTAAATGGACGTATAGAGTACATGACGTCTTTTCTTTTGACGGAAGCAGAAGATATTTCTCCTGCTTGAGCAAGAGACAGACTGGCGGTGAGCACAAAGGGAAGAGATTTTTGCAGAAGAGCTGGGAGACAGGAGGCTTTCGTTAGGAGTCTCCCAATGGACGGTAGCGATTTCAGTCAAAGTTTGCTGACCAGGGACACACTGAAGAGTTCTCTTGTGTGGCTGTGTCTTCTTCTCAGTCTGAAGCACTTGACTTCCAAAGGTCCTTACTCCTAGAAAAGAAACTTTGACAGTTAGAGCCATTATATATTGGTTTTCCCCTTTAAACGGGGTTTTTGTTTGTTTTGTTGTTTTTTATTCTACTTTTTATTATTTGTTTTTATTGCTTAAAACAAATTTTAAATTTAAATATATTTTGACCATATCCTTTCCTCCCCAAGTCCTTCCAGATCCTCTCCCCTTCCTACCTACCCAAATTTAAGTTCTTTCACAAAAAAACAAAAACCCAAACAACAAACCCCTCTAAAACCAAGGAAACAAAATAAAACCACACTCAAAAAGGGAAAACAAAACAACACCAAACTGTAACCAAATAAAAATGCACCAAAAACGAAACAAAAACCCAACCAAACAAAAAACTGTGGAGTGCCTTTTGTGTTGGTCAGCTACTCCAGGACATGAGGCCTGTCCAGGGTGGCTGATGGACTACTCCAGGACCTGAGGCCTGTCCAGGGTGGCTGATGGACTACTCCAGGACCTGAGGCCTGTCCAGGGTGGCTGATGGACTACTCCAGGACCTGAGGCCTGTCCAGGGTGGCTGATGGACTCAGAGACAGTCCGTTGAGAAAGCTGCTCTTCCCTCTCATGGCAGTTGTTAACCTTTACCCTAGTGGCAAGGCTTCATTTATTCAATCAAAAAATATAACAAAGTTGAATGTAAGATTAAAAGAAAAGCCTCTCACATTGAAGTTTACAAGACAAACCAGTAAAAGGAAAAGAGCCCGAGAGAAGGCATAAGAATCAGAGCTCACTCATTAGCACACTTAGGAATCCCATAGAAACACTAAACTGGAAGACATGACCCGTGCGTGCTGCCTCAGTCTCTGGGTTCATGCGAGCTTTGCTCGTGCTGTTTCCGAGGGCCTTGTTCTCCTAGTGTCCTCCACCCTCTCCGGCTCTTACAGTCTTTCTGCTTCCTCTTCCACGGGGTTCTCTGAGACCTGAGGGGAGGGGGGTTTGATGGAGACACCCCATTTAGGGATGGATGTCCCGAGGTCTCTCACTCCCTGTGTAGTGTCTGGCTCTGGGTCTGTATGAGTTTCCATCTGCTGCAGGAGGAAGCATCTCTGGTGATGGCTGAGCAAGGCACTGACCCATGAGTATAGCAGAATGTCACTAGGGGTCATTTTACCATTATATAGTTTTCTTTTTTTAGATGAATAGTATTTAGTTTTCCCTTTACGTTCTGCAGGTCCCCCCCCCCCACACACACACAAAGAGCTGGGGAGCTGGGAAGTGGGGGATAGGAGCACATTTGTGAAGTTATGAAAATATGTAGGGAAAGAGCTCTGGCTCTCTGGTTCTGCTGGGTCATTGTGTCACCTCTTGGGGACTAAATCAGCCGGAATATATTAGCCACTTTGTGTCATGTGACTGAAAAACCCGACAGAAATGACTTTAGAGAGAAACATGTACTTGGGTCACAGTTTCATCGTGGTGGGGGAGGCGTGTCAGGAGGAGCACAAGGAGGAAGCTGTTTCCATGGTGATAGACTTGGGAGCAGAAAGCAGCGGGAACCAGGAACTTGACTGTAGCCTTCAAAAGCTCACCCCTAATGCCCTCCTGCCCACCTCCTAAAGCTTCCCCAGTCTCTCCAAGTGATGCCGTAAGCCAGGGCACCAGTACCAAGAACACAAGCTCCTGGGGAACATTTCACAACCACACCACGGCTTTCCTTCCCTGTCTTCTTGAGGCTCACTTCTGTCTTAGAATATACAAGGAATCCACGGCAACCCATCATCTTAGTAGTTTGATACTGTTCAGAAGTTGAAAGGTCAGAGTATTCTGAGACTCAAGGACAACACTCTTAACTGTGAGTTAACATTCTACGACCAGCACAAGACTGCAGCTCAGCCAGGCAAACACATCTAACTCCATGTCCAGCATCTCAAGAACATGATAACATGGTATATGGTTCAGTGGACTTGGGTACTGTGCTCTGTGGCCATGCTGACTATGAACGTGGCGTCTCCTAGCATGGTTCTGTTTGATGCCTGCAGCTTTCCTTGGCATATGTCTTCAGCATTCTGGGGTCTCCATACGACTTAGGTTCCACACTCATAGCTTCACATGTTGGCATCTTGGGGGCTCGCTGCAGGGAATTCAGCTGTATTATACACTGGCTAGCCTCACAGGTTTTCCTTAAAAAAATATGTGTATAAACCCTCATGGCCCCATAATTCATATCTGCTGTGTGCTTGAAAAACGAGTGCAATTTGGCAACACTGAGAACTGTGCTGCAGCTTGGAGGGTACCTTGTCCTCCTTGGACCTCAGTTGTAGCCGTCTCTGGGTACCCACGCGGTGGTCTCAGGCAAACATCCTTCTGCCATGTGAGTTTCAGGAACTGAACTGGGTCATCAGGCTTGGAGGCAGACATCCTTACCTGACTGGGCCATTTCACCAGCCCTGAGCCCGCCCACCTTCCCTCCCTCCCTCCCTCCCTCCCTCCCTCCCTCCCTCCCTCCCTCCCTTCCTCCCCTTGTCTCTTTTTAAAGGAAATTTTTTAAAATGGGTTGTCAACTTGATACCCCAAAGCCTTTGATGGGGAGGTCAGTGTACCTTGAGATGTTCTCAAGGCTTCGCGTTACCCTGGTGCACAGAGCATGGCTTCTTTTCACGGTATCGTCTAACAACCAGGGAGGTTCTGTCTGCAGCTGTGACCATGTTTCTTCACTGATGGATGCTCATTGTTTTCAGCTCTTTGTTCTGCTTCAGCTCTTGCTCTCACTGTAAATGTGGCTCAAAGCAGCAAGCAAGAGCTGCTCCGCAGCCCGAGTGCTGTGCTGTTTTGACACCTCCTCTGCCAGTTTAATCTCTCACGTGTGAGTTCAGCGTCAGGACACAGGCAGAGCATGGACAGCCAAAGTGACCTGTGGTCCCAGTCCTTACAGCCCACGTTCTCATCTAAAATGCCACCAGTTTGAATGCTGCTAACCTTCCTGTCCCCATTCTGCTCCCTGAACTCCCACCCAAGTCACCTATTAAGCCACTTTGCTGGCCCACGTTTCCAAACTCTTCCCACGTTCTTCTTGCAAACCAGTTCCAAACACCCAAGAAACACATTGGGTCAAGTTTTAGTTGGAAACGACACCATGTCTTCTGGTGTCACTTTCCTTGTATTAGTTACTTCTTCTTCTTCTTCTTGTTGCTGTAACAAAAGACCTGGCAGAAGCAGCTAAGGGAGATAGAATGTGTTTTGGTTCATGGTTTCAGGGGATTTCAACCCATCATGGTACTAGACTTTTTCTTTTGGGCCACCAACCAGCTCCCAAATTGTGACACAGAGACTTAATATTAGTTATGAACACCTAGCCTTAGTTTAGCTCTTATTTTAATTGGTTTCTTTTTAGTTTATCTACATTTTGCTTTGGGGCTTTTTACTCCACCCCCCCCCCCCCCCATATCTTACATTCTTCTCGTGTCTGGCTCTGGCTGGCAGCTGCCTGGCTTCTAGGCCCATGCATGTTCCTCTCTTTCTCCCTCCTTTTCTTCCTCCTGTTGAGCCTAGGCTTTTCCTCCCACTTATTCTCTCTCAGCCCCACCTATTCCTTTCCTGTCTATTGATGATTCAGCTCTTTTTATTAGATCAATCAGGTGCCTTAGGCAGGCAAGGTGAAACAAGTGGAACACATCTTTACTTAATTAAAGGAATGCAGCACAAACAAATGTAACCCATCTTTACATCACGACAAAGGCAGCAGAAACA
>JABTXL010001959.1:3458269-3472753 GCA_025134845.1 Neodon shergylaensis | reverse complement strand
GTAACCCATCTTTACATCACGACAAAGGCAGCAGAAACAAATGTAACACATCTTTACATCACGAACAAAGGCAGCAGAAACAAATGTAACACATCTTTACATCACGAACAAAGGCAGCAGAAACAAATGTAACACATCTTTACATCACAAAGGCAGCAGAAACAAATGTAACACATCTTTGCCTAGTTAAGGTAATATTCCGTAACACATCATAGCTGGGAAGGCATGACAGAGAGACTCTGGCTGTGGCAGTGGGACTATTAGATGGTAGACAGGGCTTGGTAGGTCGGTAGCATCAGGAACCAAGAGTAGATGCTGCCTTCAAAGGACCACCCACTGTGAAGGCCCTATCTCCCAAAGGCTCCACAGCCTCCCAACACAGTGCCAGCCACTGAGGAGCACACAGTCCGGATTTGAGTTGGTGGTGGGGAGGTGGAGGAGTGTCGACATTTATGATTTAACCAGAAGGCTGATGGCAAACCTCTTGTGGTTCTCTTTGCAAACACCCTGGGGTAAGGCAAGCCATTCACAGGGCCTTGCAGGGAAGAGCTGGGTGTGTGTTTACTGACTGAGTGGCGTTATATCTGGAGGTTCTTGTTCTCATTGGCTTGTGGGCTTTGTTTGAAAACAGGAGAAGATGCCCTCTGCCGATACTTCAGTAACGAGCGGATCACACCCATCATTGAAGAAAGTGCCTCTCCTGTGTACCGGTTTTCCCGACCCACCACTGAGCGGCACCTGGTGCGGGGTGCGGACTACATCCGAGGGAGCAGGTGCTATCTCAACTCTGATCTACACAGCAGTGCCACCATTCCCTTCCAGGAGGAAGGGCCCAAGAAGAAAGCAGCCTCCTCTGCCAAGGCATCTTCTGGGGAACCTTCGCTGCTGGTTAGCTGGCTGACTCGCCTCAAGCTGTTGACTCACTGAGGCTGCTCCACCAGCCTCCTGCCTGTCTCCTGCTAGCAAGTGCCTTCTTCCTCAGTGGACAGCTCCTTCCAACTCCGTCCGCAGTACTCCACGGCGACCTTACTTCGTTCCATTCTATTTTATTTTTTTAAGGTTGTATATTGCCGTTCCTGGAATTGTCAAGTCTTCGGAGGGCATCCAGAGGATCTTAAGTGCTGTTTGTGGAGGCAGAAGGAAGGACAGACGTGGCACAGCCTGCTTATTTTTGCCTCCCCATTGTGGGAACATGGAGACATACTCTGTAAATTGCATGTTGGCCAGACAACTTAATGTCGGGTCGGCAGCATCGTGCGTTCTTGTTTTCTGGGGCAGTGGGGACTAAGGCCGATGCCTTTTGTCACACAGATGTGTTGGTTTGTGGTCCAACTTCTGTATCTGAAAAAGCCGAAGGAGAAAACTTTTGTTGACTTTTAAAGCTGTAGACCCTATTTCTGAGTGTGGCCACGTCCACTGCAGAGTGGTGTGGTAGGTGGGTGAGGCTCTTTGGAGCAGGGCTTTACCTGCAGGTCAGCTGTTACACATCCTTAGCCCCCATTTCTATAACCTCCATTTAGGTGAGCCAGTGTAGACTCTTGTGCACACTTTGGGGTGTGCTGCACTCAAAGAAGTGTGTGTTTTTATGAGGGCTGTTGCAGTTGTTATATATGTATTGTTCCGTGAGGGAGAGAAGCTATAAGATTTGCTGAGAGCCAAAGTATCATTCAGGAAATGAAGCAGCCAGGTTTAGAGTTAGGAGACATGGGGTCAGTTTACGTTATTGACCCGTGTGATGTCTGTCTGCTGGAGACAAGCCAATAGTCCTTCCCAGTTGTACACATTTTGCTAATTAGACATATCTCGGAAAGCCTCATGGTCACTGATTTTTCAACTAGCATCAGGTGTTTCAAAAATGTGTGTCTGGATATTAACTCTTGTTTAAACCGAATGTACAATATTTTGCTAGCATGGAAAAGTCCTATCTTGTTAATTTAAGTGTTTTAAATAGAGTTGTATATTTTTCTTACTCTCAGTTTCATGTAATTGAAGTATTTGTTTTGTGTCATACGTGAAACCCAAGAAAAAGAACATTCAGATTGTCTTCAGATCTACACGTGACCGTTCTGGCTATTGCTGGCATGGGCACTAATATTAAAAACTGAAATAAATCCTCCCAAGCATTTTTGGGATTGTATGAATTTGTGGTAGTGGAGTTAAAGAAATAACTGTAAATGGAACTATGGAAAAGGAATTTTCCAAGGAATTGTTGAGCAGAGCTGTTGTGGGGCCTCCTCATACTCCCCTACACCATTGGCATTGCCCACTGACGTGCCTGAAATGCAGTTCCCACGAGGACCACTGGCGTTAGTGAGCCCTCTTCCATCTTAAATGCCTCTGGCAGGGTTAAGAGACCCAGCATCCTCTTCTTTTAGTGTGATCCGGTTCACGCCGACATTTTTTCTGTGTCTGGGTAAGCTTTGAGAAGCTGGTATATTGGGGGGGGTGTCTCAGACGATGCCACAAACAGGGATGTTAAGGATTGTGTGGGTGATTCATCATGGTCCTTAAGCCACAGCATGTGGGCAGAGTAAAGGGAAAGGGCCTCCTGAGTCAAGGAAGGAGCTATGTGTGAGAAGAACTGGCCCCTGCCAGTTTCCTGTTGGCCTGAGTTGGCTCTGTGCCCACACACAGCCCTTGCTTTTGCTCCCTGGTCTAGGAGAGGGTCCTTCATATTACAGTCCCAACTGCTTAATGTGTAGAAAATGTCTCCTAAATGGAATGACCGTCCTAAGAATGGATTCTCAGAACCCGGACTTAACCCTCTGCAGTGCTCAGCTCGAATTATTGCAGCAGATGGTACCTCCCAGGCTCTTCCTGGAAGTGCTGTAGGAAGTGCTAGGAGACTTCTGGCTTCCTCTGCAGTCTCCACAACTTGATTTTTTCCTTTGTATTTTTATCTTTTTTTTTTAACCTGAATTATGTTTGAGAACTCTGTTGCTGCTAAAATACTTCATAAACCTTTACTTTTGAAATACGTGAACAGCAGCTGATGATAGTTCCTCCAAATGGGGCTGGGGAGGGTTAGGGTGAGTAAAGAACTTGCTGCACGAGGTAAGCCTCGGGGTTTGGATCCCCAGGCCCAATTCAGATCCTCGCAGCTGTGTCCACTGCCTGTCCTTCCAGACCTCCGAGGCAGTCCAGATAAAGGCATCTAGGAGCAGGCTGGTGAGCTAGACTAGCTGGAGTCTGCGAGTTCTGGGTTCAGTGAGAGGTCACTTCTCAACATGTAAGACGGAGGGCAATCAAGAAGGACACCCAATGTCAGCCTCTGAGCTCCATGTGCATACATGTGGATGCACACATACAATAAAAAATTCTTCAAGATGAATGAAGAATTCCCCTTTCAACAGTTCCCCTCTTTCAGTGGTGGGACTGGTTTAACATAGAAGATGAAGGATGACATAGCAGCTTAAGCTGGTGACATTTCGTTTCTGTCACACCCAACCCAACACCAACCCCTTTGTTAAGAAATGGTTTTTGTTTTAAACTATGTTTTTAAAATAATTTTTAAATTTAAATATATTGGTTCATATTCTCCTCCTCCTCCAAGTTCTTCCAGATCCTCCCCCTCTCCCTACCCACCCAACTTTTAAGTTTTCTCAAAAAACAAAAACCCAATACAAAAGCAAAAGCTCCCAAAACAAGAAAGCAAACTAAAACCACACTCAAAAAGACAAAACAAAACCCTCACCAGACTGTAACCAAGTAAAAGCACAAATACAGACGCCCAAATGCAGACATATATACACAAGGAGAGCACACATAGACACCACAGACACACACCACACAGACACATCACACATGCACACAACCTGAGTTCTCTGTATGTTGGTCTCCTGCTTCTGAACATGAGGCCTGTCCTGGAGTGGTGGCTATACCTAGTATCACTATTGGAGAAAACCGATTTCCCCTCTCCCAGCAGGAGAGTGTCAGTGGCTATATTTTTCATTCATTCATTTAACCGTTCATTCATTCATTCATTTGTAATAAAACTATCACATCAAAGTTGGACAAGACAAACCAACAGAAAGAGAAGTGCCAGAGTCCAGCTCCAGCAGGGTTCTGAGCTGCAGGTTGGAGGTGTGAAGTCAGGCCTGACTTCTGCCAGAAAAGAGCTCAAAAGAAGGTACAAGGATCAGAGCCTCACTCCTTTGCACACTCAGGAGCCCCATAAAAACACTGAACTGAAGCCATTTCACATTTGCAGAGGTCCTGGTGCACACGTGTGCTGGCGCTGTGCCTGCTGCTTCAGTCTCCGTTCCTGTGAGCGTTGCTGTGTTGATTCAGAGGTGGTTTTCTGATGGAGGAAGTTAATTGGTTAATTAATAAACTGCTTGGCCTCATAGGTTAAAACATAGGTGGGTGGAGTAAACAGAACAGAATGCTGGGAGGAAGAGGAAGTGATCTCAGACTCTATAGCTCTACTCTCTGGAGCATGGCTAGCTTTGTCCGAAATAATTTCATGGAAACTGTATTCTTTTAAACACTGCTTGGCCCATTATATCTAGCCTCTTCTCAGCTAACTCTCGCACCTGGACTAGCCCATTTCTAATAATGTGTGTAGCACCCCAAGGTGTGCTTACCAGGAAGATTCTAGCCTACGTCCATCCTGGGTCGGAGCTTCATCGCATCTGCTCCAGAGAATCTGAGCTCACTTCCTCTTCCTCCCAGCATTCTGTTCTGTTTACTCCACCCACCTATGTTTTAACCTATGAGGCCAAGCAGTTTCTTTATTAATTAATCAATGGCCTTCCTCCATCAGTTTTCTTGGCAGCTTTGCTGTGTTGATTCAGAGGTTGTTTTCTCGATGTCCTGCTTGTATAATGGCATCATTGCAACCACAAAATGAAAATCATGGATGATAAAAAGATAGACACGTAAAAGCATTTGGCAGGTACACTTGATATGCTGTCAGAGCTGGATATTTATGTAAATAAGATGCAAATGAAATTCCAATATGTAAAGGCTCTACCATGACTATATTGTTATAATCAAATAGCACATGGTATACATACATAAATCATACATACATCATACTTACATACATACATAGTATAAAGGCATGATCATAGGACCTGGAGAGACGGCTCAACATTTAAGAGTACTGGCTGCTCTCTTAGAGGACCTGGGTCCCATTCCCAGTTTATTAAACCAATATGAGTGGTGAATTTTTACAAAAATTTTAAAAAAGCATTATCCCATAGCCTTTCCCCTTTTGTCTTTTCAAAACAAGAACCCTGAATCTAATCTCCTTTGTTTAGCTTTTTTCCCCCCTGACCATTATCTATAACAACTTGTATCCAACATGCTAAACAAAGACAAACATCCATAATCCATTTTTTTGGGGAATGTGGGTGTAGTTTTCTAGGATACTTCCTGCTGACTGGCGGCACTGGTAATCTTATGGGGACCAAAAAAATTAGGATTATGCTCCAGTTCTGCCTGGAGTATTCTGTGAAACTAGATCATCTCAGCCAGCAGCCTTGAAGCTGTTCTGGATGCAGAACTCAGAAGAATCTGCAACAGAGGTGCTCTGAAATGTTGGATCATCTGGACCATCCATTCCCATTGGAGACTTTTCAGGGTGTCTTCCTCGATCAAATCTTATTTTTCTTAACCGAGAATGAATTCACAGCCTCTTGTTTCCTGTAGAAACAAAAGCAAAATCCAAATGTACTTCAATTTATAGAATGATTTCCTGAAAAACCCCAAACACGTTAAGCCTGAGCTAAAAGTCCTCTATGTGCTGGCAAAGACAATTGAAGTTACGGACTCAGTTGATCGTGAACCGGATTTGCAATGAAATGAGTAGAAGGCAACTAAAAGTTGTGCTGTGGGGCTAAGTCTTTGTTGTGGAGGACCAGATCTGCTGAGTGCTTGCCTGCAGCATTCAGGATCCCACCTGGTAAACACAAATAGACTCCCATTAACATGTCTACTTAGGAAGACTGCCCATAGTGGGCAGCACCACCCATTTCAGAGCAAATGCTTCAAAGGAAGTCCTGTGTTGGTATTTAGTGTTTCAGTTGATGTATTTGTCCATTTTCTTTCTGCTGTTTTCTGTTCACTTTCTCAATCCAAACTATCATTTATTTTGTGTGCTTTTGGTTTGTTTTGATTTCACTCCCTAAAATAATGTGTTTTAACACCCCCAATTTTTATTTCCATTATCTTCCACAATCCCTCTGATCTGTTTATATAGACACACTCTTTCACCCCAAGAGTCTGAGGAAGTAAATATCTTTGCTTAAAGTTCTAATATTGCCAGCAATGGAGAAACCTCTTGCTGCCTTTTTCCAGCCCAGGGTGTGCTTGGTAGAGATATGGGCCTAGCTTAGATGTTTTCTCCTGTTGTGTATACGTTTCATTAGCACAGATAACTGGTTCATATTCTCTTGTAGCCATTAATAAACTGCCCCATTCCTTTGGGGTGAGGTAAACCAAGCCATTTCCTTGGAGATTACATGGGAGTGACCACCTTCAAAAGAATTCATATGCTTTTGGTACAGCCACTCTCTAGCTTGGCCAATGGTTTTGATATTCACTTTGGGAGTTACTCTATGTCTTAGGTTGAGCTTTGCCATAACCAAGTATAGTATCAGATGTCAAGGCCAAGGTGCTGACTGGTTCGGTTCTTGTTTACACACAGCCTTTTTGGGGATGGGTGGGTGAAAAAGGAATGAGAGGAAAGAGAAAGAAGAAAGAAGGAGAGAGAGAGCAAGAGGAGGGAGGGAGAAGGAAAGAGGAAAGAGCGTACACCAAGTTTCTTACAAGGGCAGTTTTAAGGGCTGACCTCAAAGCCTCATCTTCTAGCATGTTCCTAATGGAGCTTAAGGCTACAGTGTAGTTTGAGAGGGGACGTGGGGACATTCTACCTGTGTGTTGCATACTTAGCAGCGAGAAGAGGAACATTTTAAAATCTTTTGATTAAAGATTAACTTGAATAATACCCTAAACCTGACCTTTCCAATGTATCTTCAAGGACATGTAAGGCCTTGTGTGATGAACCAGGCCTAGAAGAACCCAGCACAAGATTGGTGACCTATAGGGGCTTACAAAATGGATTCTGTAACTTGTATTATAGACTATAGAATTTGTCCATCTTCTTCCTTAGAAATTACCATCACAATAGCTGGACAGATCTTGATTTCTATTTCAAAGGGCTTCTGTTTATTTGGGATTTGAAGTATTTTTAGAAGTAGGCTGATGTCACAAAAGAACGCTTAGTGTGAAATTAAAGGGAGTAAAGGGAAGGATGAAGTCACGCTGAGGTTTGCCAAAGAGCCTTGTTTTTCTCCAGTTCTCGGCAGTGTAATTTATCCTGATTTCTATCGTGCTGCATTTCTCCATCCCTGTAGAGGAAACGTTTTCTGCTACATTCTTCCTCAAATAATGACCCAAGGCCCACCTATTTGGAGGACAGAGATTGAATTCTATTTGGAAACTAGCAAATAATGCCATATACGCAAGAGGCTGCATATGATGTAATCTTTGAAAACCTTTGGGGCTCCCCTTAGGAATGCATGCATATGGTGTAGGTCTCCTGAGGTCTGGGTTTAGGCTGTACCCTGATCTGCCTGTGCATATTCTAAAAGGTCACGGCTCTGTTTTGGAAGCTCATCATCTGAATGGATCCTGTGTGCATATGCTGCTCATTGATGACTGACCTCATGGATGAGAACATGAGAGGTGATGCATTATGGGAAGTGGGTGCCAATTATGCACTCTTGTTGAATGTGTTGGCCCTACTTGCTTTGAGGAAGACAGCATCCAAGCCAGCACTTCAGGCTTGTTTTGAGGGAGTCCTCTCTTCCCAAGTGTCATGTTTCTTTGAGTGATTACAGAACTGAAGTCACGGGAGAAGACTGAGAGAGAGACTTCAAGGGATTTTACAAAGCTAGAAAAGACAGTAAACCCTGACACATTGAGGTAGTGAGAACCTCACCCCTCCTGAGTGCTCTCTCTCTCCCTCTTTCTATCTCTCTCTGTCTGGAGCATTGTAAGTACAGATGTTTTTGTGAAGGATTGATGTAAAGGAGAAAAAAATACTTAAAATACTTAAAAGGAGAGTAATGTCATTCTACTGAGTAGACATGTTAAATGGGTTTATAATTTTAACTTTGCTATTTCTTTGCCATTTTGAAATATCTTGGTTGGAACATTTTGATGATTTAAATAGCATCAAAGCTTTAAAATTAAGTTTAATATAAAGCAATATCATCTGTGAAGTAAGAAATTATTCTTTTAATTTTGTGAATGTCAGGCTCTTTTTAAGAGCTGCAATTCCATTTCCCCAAGTGAAGCTGTGCCCAGATGAAAGAGGAGGGGCTTAGGGAATTAGCATGGATGTTGGAAGCTCTGACCTTTGGAAATTGGCATCGAGAAACCAGAAATAGTTGAGGAATTGGCTTTTGTCATACTATCTCATGCCACTTACAGACCTTGGGCTTGAAGCAAGTTGTTTATCTCCATCCTGCAGTTACCTCCAACGTGGAAGTGAAACTAGAGTCTACTGCCTGAGGTTCCTCTGGTCACGTGACTGCCTGTAAGGCCCTTTCAGGAGCATCTCGATGCTGACTCTTGCCTTGCGGTAACAACAGTGCTTTTTCATCTCAGCCTCTAGTAAATGAAGCATTCAGGGCCAGCCAACAGGGAATTACTCACCGTTTTGTCTATAACCCACAAAATAATAGCCTTGTCCACTGTCAGAGGCTGCGTGGAGTCTGTGGCTTGGCTGGTGGTTGTCACTGGTGCATATCTTTATCACTCGGATGCTTGGCTGAATCAGAACCGCCGGAAGGATGACAGTCTATGACTGGACACACTCTGAACACTGGAGTTCTGTTCGCTCTTTGAACTTGGCTTATCCTCAGTTTCTCTCCTCCACCCACCAAATTCCTGCATCAGTTATAGATGAACCGAAGCAAATCCGAGCCTGCTTCTCAGCTCTCGAGACAGTTATCACTTTGCTACCCATCTCTGTCTCACAGTGGTACCCCAAACTTGTCTTTGTGGTTTGTTTTTGATTTTTTTTAAGGAATAATGTAGAAAAGCAAAGGGGGAAAGAAACCACAAGAACAATACAGGAAGTGAAGGATGGCTGTCGGTCTGTGTTCTTTGGTTTGCTTTGCTGAGCACTGGGATGTGCAAGAATCTGGGCATGTGCAGTTGCAACCACACTGATAGAACAGTCGGAAACTTAGTGCATGTGCCGAGGCCCTTCTGTTGGCTCTGTAAGGGTTTGTGCAAATGGAGACTGCCTATACATCAGTTTAATTACCTGTGCCACTGGACTGGGGCAGGGCTGTGGCTGTATTTTTTTATGGTAACTTTTTCTGTCCCTTCCTTGCTAGAGGGCTTTATTTGTGCCCCATTATGTTAGGCAGAACCAGATATGCTGGGTATTTGATCATATTTTATGGGTACTGTCCACACTTTATACAATGCAGCCTAATAAATTACAAATGCCTGATATGGGATTCCCCTGTGTATGCTGTGAATATCATTGGTTAATAAAGAAACTGTCTTGGGCCTGTGCAGGAAATAGAGGTAGGCAGGGAAAACTAAATAGAATGCTGGGAGAAAGGAGGAGAAGTGAGAGAGAAGCCATGTGGCCCACTGGAGCCCAATGAACTTTACCTGGTAAACCACTGCCACGTGGTGATACACAGATTAATGGAGATGGGTTAAATTTATATGTAAGAGTTAGCCAATAAGAAGCTAGAGCTAATGAGCCAAGCAGTGATTTAATTAATACAGTTTCTGTGTGATTATTTCGGAGATGAGCAGCCGGGAACCAACAAGTGGCCTTCTTGTAACAAATGCCCCAAGCCACAAATAATATTTTCTATTTTATTTTATTTTTTCTCCCCAGAAGAACTCAAGCCTGTTCTTGGCTCTGTATTCCAGGTGCACTTTGTACTGATCATTTCCACAGACCTTCACTCCACTTGACCCCTGGCGAGGACTCCCCTGCCCCAGGTCTGATCTTAATCGTTTCCAGTCCGGATCTGCCACTGTCAGTCTGTCTCTACTAACCAGGGAAGGCAAGGGTGACATCATGACACAGCTTGCTTTTCTGCGCTCCTGCTTATGGACATATCAAAGATCAGCAAGAATCAGCTGACATTTAGATCAGACGTTAGGACTTTCAAGAAGGAATTAAAGCCAAGGCTTAATGTTCCCTTTTGCTCCTCAGGCACTGAAGTGAGGGGAGAAGATTAAGGCTAATGGCCTTCCTAGTACTGCATTTCACTTCAAAGTGTGACTCTGCCATGTTCAGATTTCCCTTACTGAAGGAATGCCGAGGATGCGGCGCTGGAGGGAGCCTTCAGCGGTTTGAATTGACAACATGAATGCAAATGCCAGGGTGTGAGATTTGCTGTGTGTATTAATTCTGATTTAACTAGTTAAATTTAACTGATGTGTTTTCCTGAAATCCTTAGTCTAACATGTGCAGATTCACCCTTAATCTGAACCTTGAAGTAGGGTCATTTGGACCCAACAAATACAAGTATACACACACACACACACACACACACACACACACACACACACACACACACGAGGCCTTAGAGCTGGTGGGTGAAGGCATGTGCTACACAAACCCGACAACCTGGGTCTGAGCCCCAGAACCCAATAAAGGTGGAAGGAGAGCACCGACTCCAAAAAGTTACCCTCTGACCTCCATATGTCCCCTCTGTCCCACCCCATGTGCTTGTGTGCACGCTTGTTACACACACACACAATTTACAAACACCCTCAAGGCTTGTTGACTCTATATAAGCATTCCTGGGAGCACCAAACTACAGCGTTGAAGTTGTGTAAGACTCTGCTCGTTGCTGCACTGGACTCTGAACAGTGCTAACGTACTTCTGGTTATAAGCCATTGAAACTCTGTACCCGTGAGCTCTACACTCTAGAAAAGGCGGCAAACAGCAGAAGAGGTTAAGCTGTGAGGCAATCCAATGAAGGAAAAGAAAATGAGAAGGAAGACAATTAGATAGACGCGTTTGCTTGCAAGTCGTGTTTAACGATGTTGTCACCAGGTCTCCTCCTAGTTGTTTTTCCCCAGTTAATGCTCTGGAGTGTTGTTATCAGAAGCTGCTCTTGTAGAATTAGCTGAGAATGGAGATGGCTCCTCTCTCATTTCATGCGGACTGAGATTGAATTCTATTCTTGGCAGTGGAGAAACGTGCGTGCTATTTGGAACTCTGTGCTGCTCTTTTCCCTGTGTGGAGAAGGTTCTCCCAGGCCTTTGCTGGAAGCTTTGCTCTCACCCTGGGAGTCTTCCTTCCCCTGAACTTTGCACCTGTGGTTCTTGGCTTCTGGCCTCCTTCTCTGTTCTTTAAGCTTGGTGGATTTGTGAGGCAGCTAAGGAAATCATAGGATTTCTCCAATTTGAGGCTTCCAGGTTACCCTGGTGGTGCCCATGCCATCCCCTGGGAGGTGTTTCTAGGGTGGTGGAAGATTTCCTGGGCAAATGTCGGAATAAACAAGCAATGCATCCCATAGAGCTTGCTATCTGCAGGCTCATGATAGGTTTGAACCACATGGGGAGAGGTAAATGTGCTTGCCAAGAGGACTTGGGACAGGATAGGCGATGCCTTTTAGCTTTCCTAAAGGTCAGGGAAGAGCCCCCTTTTCTGGGCTTTTGCTATTGTTTTGTGTTTCACTAATTTCTACTTTTTATTTTCTCCTCTTTTCTACTTCCCTTGGTGACAATAGTCACCCTCGTTCCTCTTCCTTCTTTTTCTCTCATGTCTGGCTCATGCTATAACAAATGGTTTCAAAATGTCAGCCCCCCCCCCATTGAAAATTTTTATATTCCTCATTCAGAGTCAACATGGATGTTTCAAGCTGGGTGACACTCCACAGTGGCCTTTTTCTAACATGAAGGCAGGGTTTGGGTTGCTCCTGTCTTATATTTTGTCTGATTTGGAGCATGTGGGAGGGGATGTGGGAAAAGTCATGCAATCCCCCTGCCTCAGCAATGAGTGTCTGTATCTGCACAGAAGTATGAGAAAGGGATGTTGATAAGATCAATAATGTCTTCTGTGTTTCTCTACTTGAGTACTTACTTCATATTATGTGTTTTTAAAAATAATGGTCAAGACTATACATTTTCCTTGAACTGTTAACTTTTTCCCTATTTCCCAAGGCAACATTTTCATTGTCATTCTAGTATAGCTAATCTTTTTTGGTGGAGGGATTGTGACAGGGTTTCTCTGTGTAACAGCCCTGACAGTTCTGGAACTCACTCTGTAGAGCAGGCTGGCCTCAGACTCAGAGATCTACCTGCCTGTCTTCCAACTGCTGACATTAAAGGTGTGCACCACCAATGTTTAGCCCAATCTAACTAATCTTAAATTCCTATTATTATTTATTCTTAGATTCACATGCCATTTCAAAGTTGATGTATTCTTTATTACCCTCATATAGGGAAGGATTTTTACATTCATACATATAGCTATATATTACTATAATAAAATGGATCACTGTAACAGAACATATTCTTCATTCAATTACCCTAAAGTGAGGATGCAACTACCTCTTTGCATCAAAAGCTATTTTAGGAAAATAGATGAAGCCAGGCAGTGGTAGCAAACACCTTTAATGCCACTTTAATGCCAACACTCAGTTGGCAGAGGCAGGTGGATCTCTGTGAGTTCAAGGCCAGCTTGGGCTACAGAATGAGTTAAGTAGTTCACCTTTAAGCCTTTAAGTCTGTTCACCGTATGCATGCAGTACCTGCGGAAGCCAGAAGAGGGCATCGAATCCCCGGAACTGGAATGACAGATGGTTTTGAGCTGTCATAGATGCTGAGAACTGAACCTAGGTCCTCTCTAAGAGCAGCCAGTACTCTTCACCATTCACACCTCTCCAGCCCCAAATGATCTGCAAACTGGTCTCCTAAAAATAAAATGGAGCTCTTGCAATGCCTTTTGGGTACCGGTAAAACCCTGTTTCCTAGGACAATTCAGTCCAAACAAGCATAAAGCTTAGACCCCATTTTGCTGCTGCCAGGGGTTAGAAAGAATGAGGCTTCTCCACCATGGATGCTGATATATCTGTCTGCTCCATCCCCAGCTGAGAGTGCACCCTCTAATCACCCTGGGAGAGAGGCAGGTGCTCCGAAGTTACCCTGCTTAAGGTCTCTTTGGGGTTTAAATGACCCTTGGGGGTTGGGGTCAGGCTTCCATCTGCTCTCCATTTAGTACCATCAATGAGGCTAACACCAGGGACCTTCACTCTTTCTGCTGCTTCTTCTACTCAGGCTGTCAGAGAGGTTCATTTCTTCTGAGGTCTGCCTTCTTAGCATGCAGTATCTATAACATACAGTCCCCAGGAGCTCTGAGCTCTTTGGCCATTTAACTTAGCTTGTACAGCACAAACCAGTGTCCATCAACAAAGGACGGTTTACCTTGTGGGATAGCCTTAATGAAATAGTCTACAGGAGAGGGAAAGGAATGCTGTCAGACACAAAGAGATGGATTGTGTCAACAGTGCAAGGAATGGAAAAGTAAGCACTAGCACCAGAAGGTGATAAACTACAATGTCCTCTAAACCTTCAAAACTGGCAAATAGATTATTTATATATGGCATATTAATGAAAGGCTACCCTTAGTAGGAAGGTTATGTTTGCTGAGAATGCAGCAAAGGATGAGGTCCACAGGTATGGAACAAGCAGTTGCATCACACACACACCAGCTTCTGAAAGACAAACCAGCATCAGGGACAGAACCATTGATGTTTTCTTTATTTTGAAGATTCAACCCCAGGGCACCTCGGGTGAGAAATGAAGAGAAGCCAAAGAACAGATGCAGTGAGACAGCATGTTGTGGGCTGAATTGAAGGCTGATGTCTTACCCAGTCACTCTGGGTGAATCTGTGGTTGGAAGTTGGGTCTTTAAAGAGGTGCTTAAGTCGAAATCAAGTCATTATTGTCAGCTCAATCCAAAAAAAAACTATTGCTCTAGTAAGAAGAATTCATTTGAGCACAGCTGTAAGCCTCCACAGAGCAAAGACCGCATAAAGACAAATAGGGGAAACTAACCAAATACAAGTGGAGATGAGAAACCCCAGAACACTGGAACCCCACAGATACCTGGATTCACTTCAAGCCTTAGAATTGTCAGCAAATCAATTTCTTCAGTTAAGGTACCCTGTTTGTGGTACTACATCATGGTAGCCCTAACACGTTAATATATAATATATAAGAAGTCCTACTGAGTGGGACTTGTGTGGGAAGCTACAGAGTGGTCCATGTGATTGATATCGGAAGAGGAAGTGTTGTGTTCTCTGGAGGTTTCCCATGTTTGGCCTCCCACTGGCGAGTTTTCTCAAGGGAACTTAGCATCCGTGTACTTATACATGCATCTCAGCTGCTGTGATGGCTTTTCAGTGCCCATGGCTATGCCCAGTAATGTAGCCTTTTATCCAAACAATAGAAGAAGCTAGAAACTTGAGATCACAGCTGAC
>JABTXL010001959.1:3423486-3448453 GCA_025134845.1 Neodon shergylaensis | reverse complement strand
AGAGAGAGAGAGAGAGAGAGAGAGAGAGAGAGAGAGAGAGAGAGAGAGAATATGTATGTCTCAGGTACATTATTGATGTGGGATTCCCCTCTGTATGCTGTGAATATCATTGGTGAATAAAGAAACTGCTGTTGATAGGACAGAACTTAGGTAGTCAGGGAAAACTAAACTGAATGCTGGGAGAAAGGAAGCAGAGTCAGGGAGAAGCCATGTAGCCCTGCCAGAGACAGATGCTGGACAGAACTTTACCCTGTAAGCCACAGCCACGTGGTAAAATACATATTACTAGAAATGGGTTAAATTAAGATATAAGTGTTAGCCAATAAGAAGTTAGAGCTAATGGGCCAAGCAGTGTTTTAAATAATATAGTTTCTTTGTGATTATTTTGGGTCTGAGCTGCCGGACAGCTGGGAAACAAACAAGCGACCTCTAACAACACATTCTAATGCCTGGCCTGTTATTAGTTGGATTTTCTGGCTTGTTAGGAACCTACTATTTGGAAATATTTGTGGGAATTATTGTCTAATCATCTAATTATAGTCAATCCCAACTCTTGAGCGACTAATTAATCTGTAATTACTTCACGAAGAATGACAGCTCTGCCTTACCTTTTTGTATGTGAGAATCATTGTCTGATATAAATTAGGAATGAAGATGCAGCAATCAGACTCATTTGGTCTTCTAAACAGTTTCTTCTGTGTCAAGAATTTGCTTGGACAAAAGAATTAGATCATTAGTGTCAAGAGAAAACACGAAAAAAGCAATCTGTTTAGAGATGACATAATTAGAGATAATTTAGCTCTAGAGTCTGCAATTTATATTTGACCCCATTGGATATAAACATGGAAGAACAGAAGAAAGAAGTGATTAGAAATGCATACACCACACACTTATTTTTCAGTTTCTGTTTATTGCCTTGTTGGCAAATTACTGGGCATCTCAGCTCCTACATTCAGAACACAGGAATAGATTCCCATGTGACCTGATTGATAGTTCTGCCATTGCCACTAATTCTATGCAGTTAGTCAAGATATTGATCTTGGTTTGCATTTACTATCCCTTCATAATGTACTCTCATGGCCAACTCCCTTTTTGTACTTGCTAAGTGATGGGAGTCACAGTCACTGTATTGGACAGTACAAGTGATGAAGCCTACCTATTATTGGAAGAAGCTCTGTTGACCAATGTTAGTCTAGAGGCAGATGTATCTCAGATTTCAGCTGAATTGTGTAGATGTTCACAAGGCCTATGGGACTTTGGTCCTCTTTACCTCACAACTATTTTTTCCCTTATGTTTGGCTCTACTGCTGGAGCAGGAAGGTGGCCACAGCTGCACTAATTTCATATCTTGCCAAGTCCAGCAGGGAAGACACTCTTTCTATAAAAAGTTTCAGTGTAAATGCTGTCATTCACTCTTCTGGATCTAGCTCAGATCACACAGTTGAACAAGAAAGAGCTGAAAGTATGAAATACAGCACAGAAGAAAAGTACCATGGCTGTGGCAAACAAGAACAGACACGTGTCCCAAAGTGCGCTTCTATAGAGCATCAAACTCTATACTATAAGCAACAAAAACACCTAGAACTAACTAATTAGAAGTGGTAAATAAAAAAGATGGGAGACAATTGGTTATACAATCAGGAAGAAGAAAGGAAGTGGCTATCCTTATTTCAAGCGATGTAAGTTTTAAAGCAATAGTATGAAGACAGGGGTGTGAGCTACACTGGAGATATAATAGTGTAGAGAAACTGTGAACTCAACCTATGTATGAAAAACATTCAAAACATCCTACATTGGGTATATGAAGGGAAACTGTTAGTACTCAAAGACCATAGAATTCACATACTTTCCTCAGTAGTCAAACAATTAAGTAGACAAATATACATATCCGGGAGTCGGTGAGATGGCTCAATGGTTAAGAGCACTAGCTGCTCTTGTAGAGGACCTGGACTCTGTTTCCAGCACCAACACGGTAGCTAAGAACTGCCTGTAATTCCAGCTCCAGGAGATCTGAAGACTTATTCTGACCTTTGTGGACTCTGGCATGCATGTGGTGCACACAAATTCACACAGGCACACACATGTACAGACAAAAATAACATATAAATAGATCTTTAAAAATAAGGATCTTGAGGCAGGCGGATCTCTGTGAGTTCGAGGCCAGCCTGGTCTACAAGAGCTAGTTCCAGGACAGGAACCAAAAGCTACGGAGAAACCCTGTCTCGAAAATCAAAAAAAAAAAAAAAAAAAAAGATCTTGTTAAGAGGAATGGTAACTTTTATTTTATTTTATTTTGTTTTATTTTTTTATTGAAAAAAAATCCCTGCTTCCTCCCAGCCTCCCATTTCCCTCCCCCTCCTCCCGCCCCTCTCCCCCTCCACTCACTCCTCTCCCCCTCCCTCTCCAGTCTGAAGAGCAGTCAGGGTTCCCTGCCCTGTGGAAAGTCCAGGGTCTTCTCCCCTCCATCCAGGTCTAGGAAGGTGAACATCCAAATTGGCTAGGCTCCCACAAAGCCAGAACATGAAGTAGGAACAAAACCCCATGCCATTGTCCTTGGCTTCTCATCAGCCCTCAGTGTCCGCCATGTTCAGAGAGTCCGGTTTTATCCCTTGCTTTTTCAGTCACAGTCCAGCTGGCCTTGGTTAGCTCCCAATAGATCAGCCCCACTGTCTCGGTGGATGGGCGCACCTCTCGTGGTCCTGACTTCCATGCTCATGTTCTCCCTCTTTTCTGCTCCTCATTGGGACTTTGGGAGCTTAGTCCGATGTTCCAGTGTTGGTCTCTGTCTCTATCTCCATCCATCGCTAGATGAAGGTTCTATGGTGATATGCAAGATATTCATCAGTGTGGTTATAGGATAGGGTCATTTCAGGTTCCCTATCCTCATTGTTTACAACATAGAAACATAACCTTCTAAAAATATTGGTGAAATATTTAAAAATAATGAATAGGGTGTTTGAGCAATAGGAATGTGTAGAGAGGGCTGGAGAGAGGGCTCAGTGGTCAAGAATACTTGCTACTCTTCCAGAAGACCTGAGTTCTCTTTCCAGCAACATGTGGTAGCTCACAACTGTCTGTAAAGGGACCTGATACTTTCTTCTGACCTCCATGAGCTCCTGCATGCACGTGACGCATATGCTGTACATGCAGATACACACACATACACATAAACATGTAAATACTTGAAAAATAACATGCCAATCTCTTTTGCCAAACATAAATTATATAGGCGTCATTGTCCAACTATGTTGTAAGGAAGCTGAAAACGAATGGCAGGTATGTGAATAAAAGTAATAAAGACATTCAAATACTCTAAAATTAATAAAACTATTAAATAAAAATTATCCAAATAAAACAGCATCTTAATTTGTTTTAAAACAGCATTTTTATCTTATCCTTTGGTTTGCAAGGATGTGAGATGAGTGTAAATTTCCTCAGGTGAAGGAGGCATATGGCCACACTGTGAGAGCTGGAACATTAACAGAAACACTGTCGGAGTAGATGGGGGTGCCTCGCTCTTTGGGTTTCTGTCAGAGATATCCATGTCTCCCATCTTCTCTCTTCTGCCCCCGACTTCAGCCTCCTCTGAAACAGACAGAAAATTTATGATGTCTTGTATTTCTTATCTCAAAGGAAGACATTTGTCTTCTGGCTTCTCATGAGTCTTGCTGAGGAGAAGTCCACATCCCTGCAGCTAGGAACCCCAGTGCTGAGGCAAAATGGAATGTCTGTACCCACCAGTGTGGGCTTGACCTTGGACTGCAGGGAACTGTATTCTGAGCCAGCAGAAGTGGTTGCTAACTGGATCAGGGCACGGAGCACACTTATTCAAACCTCCATGGCATAGAGGTGTTATAAATGACCACGGTGTATGGTTAAAATGGAAAAGTAAGTTTTAGTTCTTAAAGACACAATTTTAAGTTACTTTGACAGTAGCTTTATATGTTATCATATCTTCTTTGAGGTCCAGTAAACAAGGTATTGTGTTAAAATTTTAAGTTGGAAAAGGAGGGAAATTATTTCTAAGGTGTCACTCCCAAGTAGTTTGATATCATTTTCCCCCTCAGCTCTTGCTTTGGCACGACAGTCATGCTAATCATGCGCAGAATCCCAGTTTCTCGCTGGGACGATGCAGGGCTGAGATGTACTTCTTAACCTTCCTTGGGTACCGCGTCCTCTGCTCTCTGGAGCCAATGTCAGTATTTGCCACTTGGTGGCAGTGATGAATTCAGACCAGGCTGAGAAGACAGGAGTCACTTTCCTGATTTACCTTCTGCAGCTTAGGACTCTGTGATTGCAAATATAATTTGTGTAATATTTTGTACAATTTACTTTAGCAGACTAGTAGAATTCCCTTAAAAGCTGGTGCAAGTAACATAGGTGATAATCACTCGAAAACCATTCCTCTTGTTAAGCATTGTGGCTGGGAATCTCTGCTGATAGGTTTTTGTTTTTTCAAATCAATATCTCATATCACCAAATGTTTCAGCAAATATTACTTGGGGCCCCATAATCATCTTTTTGGGACTAATAAATCTGTAGTTAAAGAGATCACAGAGAATTATAAGGGGTGGCTGGAGAATTCAAGGGGATGTAGGCGAGCCTTTGGGGACTGGATGCAGTTCTGCCAATATCAGGGTTCAGAGGTGATGTGACAGAAGGGGTGGAGTCTGGGAAATGTTGCAGGGCCAAGATGATAGATGATAAAGCATGGTGACTTACCTGTGAGGCAGTGGGGATGGCGGGGCGGGGAGGGAATCTAGGGCAGGCTGTGTTTCAGTTCTGTTAATACTATTAATGGAATGGACTGCTGGAGGAAATGCCTTTGTCCCACATTCTGAGGCTTGATGGGATCCAGGGACTCACACTATGCTATGCACAAACACGTGTGTGTTACAAACTATGAGAATTGGGGTGGGGAGGAGTCTACAGAAGACAGTAGGTGGCCTGAAAACAAATAGCATCCTAACCTGTGGCTGTGTGACTTTATACAGAAGCAGAGAGGTCACAGCCGTGATGTACTGAAGGATGCTGAAATGGTCTGGAATTATTCAAGTGCATTCAGGGTGATCACGAGGACCTTTGTAAGACCATAAGACAGGAGTCAGAGGGAGAGGTCATGTGACAGAGAAGAGGGAAAGAAGGTGGTACAGTGAGAGGAAATGAGGTCAGAGAGATACAGAACAATGCACAGAAACTGGACAAGTAAGATCACGGATGTCCCTAGTGTCTCCACACAGTGTGTGTCCCTGCCAACTCATCAGGCACTTTGGCTCTTAGCACTGTAAGATAGTAGGTCCGATGTCTTGAATCACCAAGGTTGTGTCAGCGGGGAACTCTAGGCACCCACTCATGATCGTCACACATCACTTCCTCCGTCTTTTCCTCGTGTTTCCCAGTCTTTGTAGACTGCAGCTGTAAGCTGTCCCGTGAACCAGACACTAACCCTGGCTTCTTGCACTGCAGAGTGAGGCAGAGCTAGTGTCAGGAAAGCGCTTCAGGCTTCAGCGCAGTGAATTGCTAGACCTGTGGAGACCGAAGCAGCTCCAAACCATGCAGTCAACTGGTATGCTGACTGCAGTTGCTAGTCGCATCTTGAGAATTCAGCAGTTCACTTACACTGGAGCTATCACTATGAATCTATGTTTTAAGACATTTCTGGTCCACTCCAGTACTTTCTTTCCCCGCAGTTATTTGATGGCTGAGCAGTTCCTGCTTGCGTCTTCATACCTTGCCTACATCGTGATCTGTCTATAGATTCTGGAATGCCTCTAGTGCTTGATAGTGTGGGAGCTGCAGGAGTCTAGAACTCATTCTAGGCTAGGTCAGTGAGCAAACTCACCTGATGGTGGCCTAGGCAGCTAATCCACTAGGGTTACAGTTGTGACTGGCAATCACAAGACCAGAGGACCACAACGTCCTTGTGCATTTGTGTCCTGTTTCAATTTTGGCTTTTGACCCAAGCTAGTGTCATTTGGGAAGAGGAACCCCAATTGAGAAAATACCTCTGCCTGTAGACAAGTGCATTTTTTGATTAATGGTTGATGTGGGAGGCCTGGGCCCATGGGAGTTGTTCAACCCCTGGACAGGTAGGTGGTCCTGAGTTATATAAGACAATAGGCTGGGCAAGCCATAGGAGCAAGATGGTAGGCAGCATTCCTACATGGTCTCTGTTTCAGTTCCTGCCTCTAGGTTCCTGCCCTGACTTTATGAAATAAACCCTTTGTATCTCAAGTCACCTTTGTTCACGGTGTTTTACCATAGCAATGGAAAACCTAAGAGAGTGTGGAAATGGGACTTGAGTGGAAGTCTTTTTGCATAAGAGACCAGACCCCTATTTTGCAAAAGCCTGAATCACTTACAAGATCTTTCTTTAGTGGAGCTCATGTTTCTTGGCTGAGCTCTGGCTACATCTATGAAGTCTTGACTCAGTTTTGTTCTCAAAACCAAGAGAGGTAAACATGACAAAGATACTGCTTCCTGAGTGGGCATAGTGACTCCATCATTGCTGAGTAAAGTTTGGCACTGAGATGGGGTCGAAGGTCCTTAACCAACAGTCTTACATTCTCTCTGTGATTTCTTACACAATTAGGGGCCATTAAGAGGTAATTCTGGAGGTTAGATGGTTCAGTGGCTAAGAACACTTGCTGCTCTTCCAGAGAACCCAAGTTCAGTTCCCAGCACCCATGTTCAGCAGCTCACAATTGCACCTGCACACATGTGGCAAATACATACACTGGAATAAAAGCAAGTCTTGGTTTTATTTATTTTTTTAAGGAGATGATCCTAGCTCAAACTGCCCCAATTGCCATCTCATTTATGAGATCAGAGAATGGCTATTTTAAGGCTTGGAATTCTTACAAGCAGAAGTATATTAAGCTGCTAAAATAACACTTTGGTGAGACTAATAGGCAAGTCAGATGTCCCTGAAGCTACCGGAATGGAGCTGTTGAGTTTCCCAATCAAGTGTTTGCCTGAGGAAGAGAACAGGGCAGGCAGATGGGAGGAAAACCGCACTTAGTGTTCTGTGGTTTAACTCTGGAAAATGTGCTTAATGTATATAACAGTACATGACCACATGTGCCCTACATTACATGCAGCTTGTGGTTTAGAGCTTTGAAAATTATCGGGGATGGGGGGAACGGGAAGAAGGAAGAAATAGAAAGTCTTTGTTTTTTTGAGCATCTCACTTATTAGACAAAATTTTTGCATTAAAACAGTGGAGTGCTGGGGAAGCGCATTCCAATCAGAATGATTTTTCTCGAAGGGTCTGGCATTCTCCTGGCCACCTCATGTCCACATTCTCTGGCATCTGCAAACTAGAGGACCCTTGGCACATTTCGTGGTTTCTCTGCCTTTACTTTCCTCATCTCTGAAGTGGGGAGGCAGGAGAGTTACTATGAGCTAGCAAATCACACACACACACACACACACCACACACACACACACCTCCTAAAATTACCCTCCACAGAGGAAGCATTCCTTTGTTTTCTTTTTTCTTTTTTTTATTTTCTTTTATTTTTTTTTATTAAAGATTTCTGTCTCTTCCCCACCTCCGCCTCCCCTTTCCCTCCCCCTCCCCCAATCAAGTCCCCCGTCCCTCGTAAGCCCAAAGAGCAGTCAGGGTTCCCTGCCCTGTGGGAAGTCCAAGGACCACCCACCTCCATCCAGGTCTAGTAAGGTGATCATCCAAACTGCCTAGGCTCCCACAAAGCCAATAGGTGCAATAGGATCAAAAACCCATTGCCATTGTTCTTGAGGTCTCAGTAGTCCTCATTGTCCACTATGTTCAGTGAGACCGGTTTTATCCCAGGCTTTTTCAGACCCAGGCCAGCTGGCCTTGGTGAGTTCCCAATAGAACATCCCCATTGTCTCATTGTGTGGGTGTACCTCTCGCGGTCCTGAGTTCCTTCCTCGTGCTCTCTCTCCTTCTGCTCCTGATTTGGACCTTGAGATTTCAGTCCGGTGCTCCAATGAGGGTCTCTGTCTCTGACTCTGTCTCCTTTCATCGCCTGATGAAGGTTAATATTCAGGAGGATGCCTATATGTTTTTCTTTGGGTTCTCCTTCTTATTTAGCTTCTCTTAGAACCTGAGTTATAGGCTCAATGTCCTTTATTTATGGCTAGAAACCAAATATGAACACCAATGATAGCCTTTGCTGGAGAGGTTGTGGAGAAAGGGGTACACTCATCCATTGCTGGTGGGAATGCAAACTTGTGCAACCACTCTGGAAAGCAGTGTGGCGGTTTCTCAGGAAATTCGGGATCAACCTACCCCTGGACCCAGCAATACCACTCTTGGGAATATACCCAAGAGAGGCCTTATCATACAACAAAAGTATATGCTCTACTATGTTCATAGCAGCATTGTTTGTAATAGCCAGAACCTGGAAACAACCTAGATGCCCTTCAATTGAAGAATGGATGAAGAAAGTATGGAATATATACATATTAGAGTATTTCTCCGCAGTAAAAAACAAGGACTTCTTGAAGTTTGCAGGCAAATGGATGGAAATAGAAAACACTATCCTGAGTGAGGTAAGCCAGAACCAAAAAGAGGAACATGGGATGTACTCACTCATATTTGGTTTCTTTTTTCTTTTTTAAAGATGGTATCTCCTGTATCTCATGTTGGTCTTGAACTTGCTATTTAGCCAGAGGATAACTTTGATCTTGTTTTCCCATTTCTGAGACCTGGGATTACTGCCTGGTGGTCCCCAAGTAGGTTTGATAAACTTCTGTACCTCCCCCCTTTTTTCTAGTATCAGCCCCTAGGTTCTAGACATTCCACAAATACAGAAAAGCATAGATGAACCAGATAAGGGGGTTTATATCTGATTAGTAAAAAGGTCAAACAATGCTTCAGGCATATATCTGAATGGTGCTGAACACCCTGGAGATAATGTGTATTTTTCCATCCAATTAAGAACTGACATATTTTCATGTAGACTGTTGTTTGGACTTAAATAATTCAGGGCTTAGAAAGCAGCTGGATTTATTGGTAATATATGTATTGCCAGTATTTTTCCTCAAATAATGAATTACTGTGTGTTGTATGTTCCGAGTCATCTTAGAATGATTTTGCTTGTTTTAAGGAAGGGTTGGTTCTGTATGTCCCAAAAAGATTTGACAAATTCACATTCATTAAAGTTTAATAGGGACCCTCAGAAGTCTATCTTTCCCAGAAGGTTTGGCAGTACAAGAGAAGGAGATAAAGAAAAAAAAGGGGGAAATAAAACTGTAATTATGGAATTTCTGGCATCAGAGAGAGTCGAGATGTTTTATAGATGCTGCTAGAACGGCCCCAGGCAGCCCTACAAATCATAGCTTTTGGTTCTAGGACCCTACAGTACTAGATTATAACCCTCATGGGTAAAATGTATGTATGTACCAGCTAGGGAAACAGTCATTTTTTAGGGCCCTCGGCAAGCACACAAAGGTATCGATGAAAGCAAAGATACATCCTGGCTTTCAGAGAGCTGCCAGTCCAGTTAGGAAGCCAAACTTAAAACAGGCCAGCTACATAATCTGCTGGATGGACCTGGATGCCCACGAGGAACACTTGTTCCCAAAACGATTAAGAGTTTCAGTGTGGTGTCAGCAGAGCAAGCGAGGGAGCACACTGCTTAAACATTTTTTTTAAAGGATGACACATTTTATTGATAAAGAAAAAAAAAGCCCAAAACCAGAGTTACTAAAAATGCTAAGTCCTTTGTGACAGTAAGGAAAACTACAGACATTGAAGAGACTCCAGAGTTCACTAACCTGGCAAGAGATACCACATATGCCACTGTTAACCACTACTTAAGAGCAACATGGCTGACATGCCTTAAAATACATACTTGTACTTCTGAAAGAAGTTTGGAGCTTCAAAAAGTTTGGACCACTCTGCCTTACTCAGCAAAATTTCATCTGTGATAGCAAGACCTTGTTTAAACTCTTCAACCATGACCATCTGTGTTGAAACGGACACATTGTACGTGGAGTTCTGCTGTGGGTATGCTGGTGTAATTATAGGCATAAGATGGTACCTATCACTGGGGTTTACCCTTGGGTCCCACACAGGCAAATTAAGATTGTATTCTTCAGGCTGTTTCAATAGCACTGGATTTGGCCATTCCCATTTAGAAAATACCAAGAAAAATTTATGTACAAGAGTGGATGCTATTGTATTTGGATAAAGGTGGCAAGTTCTTGCTACTAGCATAGCCCAGGAAACACCACTGAGGAAACCTAATATATTGGAATAGATGTTGTGCCGTTTGGTCCACAGTTTGATGGCCCTCAGAGTTAACCTGAAGTTGTCAATGTTTGGTACTAGATGTAAAATCTCATCGGTTACCCTGCAACCATTAAGGCTTCTTATGCATCTTATATCTAGGTTTTTAAGCAGACTGTCATCTCGTAGGTCCAAATCTTCTGAAATAGTCTGCAGTGCTAATCTTGTAAACAAAATATCAATCTCTATTCCATCAAAACAGAGTTTGATGACTGGTACAAATGCCTCTTCAACAGCTCTTAAGTCTTTTACTTCTTCTTGTAATTTCAATTTATCATAGAATGAGGTGAAAAAGTCACTCCGATCAACATGTCTTGGTGCAACACACAATGCATCAATATCAGCACCTTTGGTATGTACTCCTAGTCTGTAAGATCCAAACGTAAAAATTTTTCCTCCAACATTTTCAATTACAGATTGTGGAAGATTCTTACTCTCGCTGATTTCTCGCATCCATTCTTTCACCAGGTTATTTAATTTTCCCAAAATTAAAATCCTGCGCTGCAGTCCCTCTTCTTCTTCAAAAACCCCAAAGGGCTTCAGAGTCTCGATGAGTTTCTGTGTTAGCAGGCAGGCAGTCTCCTTGGGGGCTGCTAAGCTGATAGGAGAGGTAATGCCATAGTGCCTCTGTGGTGGCTGCCTTTGTTGTGATCCCTGCGTTGTAACTGGAAGTTTAGAGTCCATCATGAAGAAGTCACTGCAGAAACTCGAGCAGGGGCCTGAAATTAGGAACTGACGCAGAGGCCGTGAAGGAACACTGCTTCCTAGTTTGCTCTCCTGCTTAAACATTTTAACAGCACAAATATTTGCCAAAAGACATGTAGGGGACACTGTAAAATAAGATAGATGGAGGCACTGAGGCTGAAGAATGGGGCTTGGCTTGAAAATCAAGTCCTGTTCCTCAGACAACTGGGGTTCCGGGGTGCTCTACATGGGGAGTTTATTGGGTTGAATCTGAACTGTTTCCCATGGGATCGATTTGTTCCCAGCTGGCAGTGCTGAGTTTGGGGGAGCCTATAGAATCCCTAGGAAGTAGGCCCTGGCAGACAGAACTAGGTCGATAGGAGTGGGTCTCTGCTGGGTGTGTCCAGCTGCTGCTTCTAGCCTCTGCCTGCCTGCTGGTCTGCTCCGCAGTGAACAGCCTAGGCTGATCGGAGCCGCTTAACCATTCAATTCCTCTCCATGATGGACTGTTACCATTGAATCCATGAGCCAAAATAAATCCTCTCTCCTTTAATATCTCTCTCTCTCTCTCTCTCTCTCTCCTCTCTCTCCCTCTCATATTTTGTGCCTAAGTGACATGAAAAGTAACTAGTACAGGGGATGCTGTGAGAATTCTCACCTGCAACCTCTTCATTAAGCCTGGTTCAAAACTCTTCAGATAACTTCATCCCAGGTCATGCTCTGGGATGTAACCTATCAATCTCAAACGTTGTCTGTCTGTCTAACATCAGGTTAGAGAAGACAAGGGTTGAGAGATGTGCTTGAGAAGGCCCTCAGCTCCCTTATAACTAAATCCCACTGTGATTCGTTCTCTGTGACTGTTAATCTGTAAGTTGTGGGGTAGCATTATTTTAACAACGTGTGCATACTTTTGCTTCTTGCTTGTGAAGTGTTCTTGACTCCCCACATTGGAAGTTGGCACCTCAAGTTTTATTTGGCACCTTCCAAATTTCCCATTGTTCCCCATCAGAACCTTCTGTGTTGAAGGAAATGGACCATCCATATGGCAGGTTCTGGATATAAGTGCTCATTCTAATAATTATTAGACACAGAAACTTTACTTTCATTTACTTATTCATTTTTAAATATTTATTTTATTTTACATATATAGTGTTTTGCCTGCACATATGTAAGAGCACCATGTGCATGCTTGGAGACCTTGGAGATCAGAAGAGGGTGTCAGATCCTCTCCATGGGAGTTAAAGTTGATTATGAGCCACCAGGTTGGTGCTAGGAGTTGAACTTTGGTTTTCGGCAAGAACAGCAAACGATTTTACCCACGGACCCATCTTTGCACCACAAACTGATTAAATTGGATTTTTCAGTAAATAGCTGCTATGATCTGGATATTTATCGTTCCCTAAATGGCTCATCTACTCAAAGCTTGGTTCCTGACACAAGCGGAGGTCAGAGGAAAGTGTCCAGCAAGCTCCTAAGATCATGGGGGTTCTGTCTTCAAACAGATTACTCCATGGATGGATTCAAAAGCGAGCAGACCACTGGGAGGTGGTGGAACCGGGCAAGTCGGAGCCTCGTTGGAGGAAGAAGGTCATGAATGAGTGTGTTCCTGGAGGATACAGCTTGTCCTGGCTCCTTCTTCTTGTTCCTTTCTCTGCTTCCTTCCTTATCATCATGAGGGACAGCTCTGCATCACGGTGCCCTCGCCACCATGTTGCTCTGCCTCCCCGCAAGCCCACAGTGACGGAACTGAGTGCCCCCAGTCAGGTTTATACCTGTGAAGTCACAAGTTAAAACAAGCCCTTGAGCTTCCAGGTATTTGTCACCGGGATATGCTAGTTATATTATCTGTAGCCCAGCAGTCTTCAGTTTTGCTGACGTTTATTTACAGTCTTTTCTGATGTCCCATCCTCCCCATATCTTAGTCCTCAGATTTTATTTTTGATTGTCATCTGGTTTTGTTTTATATTATTCCTCCTTGACTTTACTACCCCTTTTACTTTGCTAAATAATTTCAAAGGCAGCACCAGACCCCGTGACTCACCTCACTTTTAGAACTTTCTCTTGTTGTCCAGTCTCTTGGTTTGGTGTTCAGGTCAGCGGCTCACCCTCATCAGAGCACTTCCCCTCACAACTCTCCTTGGAAGAGTGAGTGCTTCCCCAACCCCTCACTTCCATTTGTTTTTGGTTACTCCTTTGTTTTGGTAGATTTTTTTAAGTCGTAAAATGACTTCCTAAGAAGATCACTTAGGAGGTCATCTTTCTGAGTCACCTCTCACCTGTCTCAGAATAGTCCTGGTCCCCTTTCCTGCTTGGTTTATGGTTTAGTTCAGGCGTTGGTAGCTATGCCTAGGGTCCAAGAGTGGTTTGCTGTTTGTAAGTGATGACAGATTTTTAACATTTTACAAGTAGATAGAATTTTGCTTTTCCTTTGAGAACGTCATGTCCGAATGCAGTGTTCCCAATCATTGCTATCCTACACTCTCCCACAGCTCCTCCTAAGTATCCCCCAATCTCTCTTCCAATTTCACTTTGCTCCAACTTCGCTTGTCTTAAACATAACAGGCAGTGCAATTAGTGCTGCCAGCCTGTGCATGGATGCGGGGCCATCTAGTGGAGCATAGGAAACCTACAGGGTCCACATCCCTGATTAAAATGGACTCAACTTCCAAAAGTTTTTCAGCAAGGGGTGGGGGTTTCTGAGCCACTCCCACATCCATGCTAGGATTTTGACTGGCTTGATCATGTGCAGATCTTGTGCTTATAGTTAAAACTGTTGTGAGATCATGCTGCTGTGTTAGCCTTGCGATACTTGGCGATCATTGCTTCTCAGTACTCCCCTCCAATCTCTGGTTCTCACAGCCTTGCCGCCCCACCTTCTGTGATGGTCTCTGAGACTTGGTTCTGTGTGTGTGACACAGTTGTCCCATCTGGGGCCGAGTGTTCCACACTCACTTATTTTCTGCACTTTGAAATATACAAAGATGAAGAAGAACATTTTTGTGACACCTGAGGATTATATGCCATTCAAAACCCAGTGCCTATAAAACAAAGTTTCACCAGAGTACTGCCTTCTTCACTTGTAATTTGTTGCCTAGGGTTACTTTTATACTCAATAGCAGAGCTGAACAATTGGCAGACGCCGTCTGATCCATACAGTACTTACTATTTGAGTTATCATGGAAAAAGTCAGTTAGTTCTTGATTTAGTTGGTCAGAGTGAAGGACAAATAACCCAGTTCTCAGTGCGACCTCACAGAGCTGAGCCATCACTGTGGATACCCATCTCTCCCCCACCTCTTGTCTCCCCCACTTCTCTCCTGCCTCTCTGCTCCTGTCTTCTGTCTTGCTATTCCACATTCCCCTTGTTTTCCTGGCCCTGGAAGGTTCTGGAGGCAATAGGATGTTGGCATCTCTGTCTCTCTCTGACTGCCCCCACTCTCCCCTCAGCTGTTCACAGGGCTTATGGTCACCTTCACTTCCTTTAGGCCACTGTTCAGTTGTCATCTTGGTATCCTCTAGGCTATCCATCTCTCTAGACTCCATGTATTTCCTATTTTGCATTATTTTAACTTGTTTTTTTTTTCTGCTTGACAATGATTGCCACCACACACATTTCATTTGTGTTCCTGGTCCTAGAAATGCAGCCCAATCCCAGCATAAGAAGAGAAGTTCTCTGCTGTATTTTCAGGTCTAGATGGTACTCAGAAGGATTTGCTCAATGAAGGGATACAAAATTCTAAGGTGAGATCTATAATCCTTTGGAACTTTGAAGGTTTTACCCACTTGTCTTAGAAGAGGCTCAGGAGAACCCCATACCTTCAGCCCCTTGCTTCTGTGCTGAGATTGCTTTTCTCTATTTGAGAGCACCACGGGCATGCCATTCCTCGCCACACTCTCTCCCTGCTCTTGGAATGTCGTGGTATCCTGCCTGTAATCTTATTTCTCTTTCACCCACTAGCCTTTATATCTGAGATTGGTTGCTATGTCTCAGACTTGGATGCCCTTCCTCAGAAGAACTGTGTTTGTTATTGGAGAACTTTTAGCTTTTAATATATTCCCTCCCTTTTATATGAAGCCGTTGCAGAAGCGAGGGAGCAAAATGAACCCGTGAACACACCGAAATCCAGCCTCTGTGAGGTAATTCTACTCTACAAGTCAGGTGGTATACTCCAAGAATTTATAGCACTGATTACATGGCTATAAATAATGAAGTAACGCAATAATATAATTAATCTTAATTAATAAAAGCCAGGAGTCAGCTATCTGGATAAAAACCTGGAAGATCAGGGAGCTGCCAGTTGCTTCCTACCTCTGCTGTCAAGATCCTCTCTCCAACTTGCCTTATCACTTTCTGTCTCTCTGTCTTCAGTCCTCCAAACCTCTGTGGTTAACTCATGGCTAGCTCCACTTCTTACTCCAAGCAAGCTTTATTTGTCAGAATTCAATGAGAAGATCACAAGACAATAAAGCCTTTGAGGATGGCTTTGAGATGGTGTCTAAGACATGCTGTGAAGTTAGCTCCTGCTGTTTTTATACTATGTAAAGCAGGGAGCTGGAGGATAACCTCACACAGGGAGGAGCTGAGATAGTGCCTCCTAGAAATAGAACTGTACATTCACATAGAATGCATAATCTGAGTTTTGTTTCTGGTCCAACTGTTCAGTGACTTTGTTTGTTGTTCTATTGCTGTGAAGAGATGCCATGACCAAGGTGATTCTTAAAATATTAACTCATGCCTTGCTTACAGTTTTAGAGGTTTAGCCCATTAGCATCATGGTGGGGAGCAGATAGGGATGGCCCTGGAGCAGTAGCTAAGAGCTTTATATCTTGATCTGCTAGCAGCAGGCAGAGAGACAGAGACAAGACTGAGACTGGGCCTGGTGTGAGCTTTGGAAACCTCAAAGCTCACTCCCCAGTGACACCCCTCCTCCAACAATGCCACACCTCTAATCCTTCCCAATCAGTTCCACTAACTGGGGACCAAGCATCCAAACATTTGACCCTATGGGGGACATATTCAGTTAAACCACCACATTTAGTATCATCTTTTCTTTTTTACTACACAGATTTGATTTGCATTTTAGCTTTGTCTTGTTTTTTTTTTTTTTCTGCTATAAAAAAACATCCCAGCTAGTGGATTATAAATAACAAATATTTGTTTCTCACAGTTTTGGAGACCAGGAAGTTCAAGATCAACTGGCTGTCCTGGAGTCTGTTGAAAGCCTGTTGCCTAGTTCACATATGGTTATCTTCTTGCTGGGCCTTCTCATGGTCAAGGGGAAGGCAGCTCTCTGGGCCTCCTCTATAAGAACACTAATTTCCTTCACATGGGCTCTGCCTCATGATTTAATCTCTTCTCACAAGTCCACCTCCGAATATCATCACAGTGAGATTAGATTTCCATGTATGGATACGAGTGACATATTCAACCCATGTGGAGTTCTTATAGAGCCAATCTACTGAGGTAGTTTTTCAAGTTATCATTGACTCTCCAAGGTTTTGTTTTTTTTCCAATAACTTTATAAAAATGTTTTATCCTGTTTCTCCAAAACATTATTTTTAACACAATATTTATTGATGTTTTGATCATTATGTATGGAGTATATTGGCTTATAGACTACTGCTGTGGGATATTTGTACACTGTGTGAAGATATATTGCTGTGATTGGTTTAATAAAGAGCTGATTGGCCAATAGCAAGGCAGAAAGAGGTAGGCAGGATTTCCGGGGACAGAGAGGACTCTGGGAAGAAGAGAGACTTGAGGACACATGGAGGAAGCAGCATGGGTGGTACATAACTTAATACCCTACTTGCTTCTCACATATGTTGTGATTAGCCAAGAAGTTATGCTTTTCACTGAAATTGCAAGATGTTGAAGGCTCCTTCCAGGCTGTATGTCAGCTTCCTTCTTAGAGATGAATTGGTGAGGACTGCCACGTTTTCAGGTTCATGATCTGGCAGCAAAGGCTTGCTATGTGCTCGGTGATGCCTATGAAAGGAAAGTTTCTCTTCCCACTGTGGGTGTGTTCATGGTTTCCCGACTGGCTGATTCTTTTTATGGACTGATATTTGGCTTGGCAGGTGCAGCTTGAGTTTGATTAAAGTTTTACGCATCATGGCAGGAAGCCTTCTAGGATAGATCCTTTGAATTGTTCCCTCCTGGAATTTACACTTTGTAAACCCCGGCCCTCTAGGTGACTCATTTGTTATCCATATAGTATAGGAAATGTAGCGATTGGGATGACATTGCAGCAGTAACCTCTGTTTCACCCCATTCTGTTGTCCCACGCTCGTTCAATCATTCTGTTGTAGCCAGCTGCCATGTTGCAGCCTGTCCTAAGGAGAGGGCCACGTGAGAGGGAACTGAAGTTGACTTGAAGACAATAGTCATCAAATTGAGGTCTCTAGCCCCATAACTCATGAGTAATTGAATTCTACCAACAACCACATGAGTGATCTTGGAAGAGAGTTACTTTCGCCATCAAGACTTGGGATGGCTGTTCTTCCTGATATCACTTAGCATAAACATCTTTAGCCAAAGAAGCTGGTGAAACTGGGCTCTGCGTCCTCAGAAACTCCGAGTCCATAGAAACCACAAGATATTTGATGTTTGTTAATTGAAGCCATTAAGCATTGAAGGATAAATGCTGGATTGGACATGGTTTGTGGATCTTTCAAAGGTTCACATGCTAGAGGCTTGGTCCCAGTGTAACAGTTCTGAGAAGTGGTGGGTCCTTATGAAGTGGGGCCTGCTAGAAAGTTTGTATGCACATGTGTGTGTGGGGGGGGTGGGGAGTATGGAAACCAGAGGGTGATAATAGTTGTCTTCCTCTACCACTCTTCACTTTGTTATTATTTTTGAGACAGGTTCTCTTTCTGAACCTGGAACTTACCAATAGTTAGATTGATTATGCTGTGCAGTCAGAGGATCTATTCGTCCCTGTGTCTCTCCACAGAGTGCTTGGGTGACAGGCATGCTTCTGTGGCTTTGTTTTTATATGCATGCTGCAGAACCAAACTCTGGTCCTCATGTTTGCATGGCTGGTACTTCACTGACTGGGCCATCTTTTCAGCCCAAGACTTACCAAGCTGTTTAAGAACAGCTTTTAGCAAGCTCATCTGTACTTTTTCTTCAGTGGATCCCAAGTGGTTGGAAGAGAAGTGATGGATATATAGAAATGATTGAATCTAAAGATGATAAAATATGATGTCTGAACCCGACATGCTGTCAGATTCAACTAATGTTGGAGTTACAGGTGGTTGTGAGTCACCTGATGTGGGTTCTAGAAATTGAACTGCAGTCCACTGGAAGAGCAGTATTTGCTCTTAACTGCTGAGTCATCTTTCCAGCCCTTAACCCAGCATGGCAAGAGAATCTCTGCCCGTACTGCCATCCTCATGCTCACGAATTGCCTACCAAGCAGGAAGGTAAAACCAGGGAGAGTTTCATCCCTTCGTCCCAGAAAGGAGCACACTGAGTGGTCTTCCTTGATAAATGAAGTCAGGCAGATAAGACAGTCCGCTTTGATGTGCTGTATCCAGGAGGGTTCAACAAGAACGAGAAGGAAGACAAATAGAATTGAGGAAGTAGAGATGACACTTCCCCTTCTTTTGAAATAGCCTTATTTTTCTGGCTAGCTTCTTCTAATGGTAGTCTTGTGTGTGCTGAGCCTCCAGGGCTGCGGATACTTGGAGTGAACTCTTCAGTCTTGGCCTTAGACTATTATGAGCTTCTTGAGTTCAAGAATCAGGGGGCAGCTCTTGGATCAACTCTCTTTATATTGCAGGTAAGTAAAATCACTCTTTGGCTGATAAAGAAGCCATTGCTGAGTAGTATGAGGGTACTCTTTGACTGCCTTTAGAACAGCCAGGTCTGAAATAGGGCTTTTGAGATGTGAAGCTGGCTTGACTTTTCCTAAGGACGTGGCTCTGTAACACCATGCTGTGAGCCTCTGATTCTGCCTGAGCTGTGGAGAGGAGAGTTGTGCCTCTGCTGTGTTCTCTTCTTGGTGTGTGAGGCTTGCCCTGAGAGTTGCGTGGACTGCAGCCCGTGGTTTGATTTAGAAACTCTCACTTCAGCATTTGTTTGAGTCCTGAAAGGTTCGTTTGGCGGAACGCTCTGGGACCACCCCCTCCCCCACCTTAGAGAAGGTGTGTTCTTTGTAAGAATTCCTTTTTGCACACAGGCAACTGAAGGGGATTTTGCTTTTAGATGAGGGTCAGAGGCTAGAAGGACATCTCTGGTTTGAAAGCTAGGGCTAGGTGTTGCTGGTTCACAGATTTTTACAGGAGGCTAAGGAAGTGCTCAGCTTTCCTTCTTTAGGTATATGTAAAAAATAGAATTTCAGTAGAGAGGCAGATTAATAATCCATTGAGGCATCTATGCCTGTAACAGTGACTTTATTAGACCTTAGGGGCCCATGAGTTTCTAGTCCAAACCTAGGCAGAGCTCGGTGATAGATCCTGTGACAACTTGTTATTATATGGAAAGTAAAAACAGAGAGGTCTTTTCTTTTCTTTTTTTTTTCTCTTCTCTTACCATGCAAGTGTGGGTATAAAGCTTTGGTGGTATGCTTTTTGTTTAATCTACCTTTTATTCCCTTTCTCTACTGTGCTTCTACGTCAGGTGTCTTTTCTGTGGCAGGTCCGTGTGTGACCATTTCCGGAACACTGCATTTGGCAAATGCACATCATTAGACCTTGGAAATAGGAAGTTCTTTCCTGTGGTAGCTTGCTGTGGCAACAAGAGATAAGAAATTACTTCATGGCTATTGCCTGAGACTTTCCTTTTGACTTGTGTATCCTTCTTGAGCAGATCACTTCTCCTTTCCACCCAGCCTGGAGGCCAGGCCATGTGAGCTGAAGTGCAGGCTGAGAATTTGCTAGTAGGTGTGATATTTAAATAATGGGTGTGTACGTGTGAAGAAAGTTCTGAAAAATAAGATTTGTTTTGTGTACTGAAGAAAATACTGCAAACGGGCATTTGCTATACCTTTAAGGCTAAGAAGAATGACTTTCACAGCATATGCTTAGTGATATTTGTTGGCTGAATGAATGATTAAGATGGTTCATAAAGGTCTTGGAAAGGTAGCCATTCTTTCTGTTACCCAGACAACTGAGAAAGTAAAAGTTAGAGATTAGGTTGAAGCAGGCCAGGATCTGAAAGTGCAAGAGGATAAAGGATGTGTAGAAAATCAAGGAGAAAAATGTCGGAACAGCAGGGGTGACAATATGGTGGAAATGGAGATGAAAGAGGCGGTAATACAGATGGTGGAGGTGGTGGCAGAGGTGCTGGAGAGGTGATGTAGATGTGGCAGGACAGTAGACATGACGATGAGAGTAGAGATGGTGGAGGTGATGCGGTAGTCATGAACGACACAGTAAATGACATCTAGATAATTATTACCCAGATTACTCTTCTCGGCAACAGAGGTGATAGTTGAGATGGTGGGGGGTCAGTGGAGGAAATGGAAGAGGTGATAACAGACATGGCAGAGATGACAACAGAGGAAACAGAGTAGGCGAAGTGGGATGTGGAGGTGACTGTAGAGATTTTGGTAGTGACAGTGGAAAAAGCCGAGGACAGATGGTAGAGGTGACAGTGGAGATGAAGAAGGTGGTATAGAGACGGTGAGGTGCTAACGGTGGTGACGGAGGCAGTGACTGATGACAATGGCGATGACAGAGATGACAGAGGCTGTAACAGTGGCACTGGTGGAGATCATGGGCGTGTTGTTGGAGATGACGGTGGTGAAGGTGATGACATCATGATATAACCAGGACATAGTTTGGAGTCTGCTCAAAATCTTTATCTGCCACCGACTGTCTCTATGAACCATGGACCACTGATCTTTTCTGAGTTCTAGGAATTAGAAATGGGATAATAGAGTGCTCACCTGTGGCACGGGGCTTCATCAGTGATTTTCTTCAGGGTCCAGGTCACCACACCCACATCTAGAATTTAACCACCTTCTCTCCTTTGGGCTTTCTCTTGTCTTCTCTTTCCTAAGATGGACTTGTGCTTTTAGAGTCATTGCTGTGGTCTGAATATATTTACGTGAACCCTGTATGGCTGCTCATTCCCCATTTGGGACCCCTTGGGTGGTGATGAGTTGGGAGCCAGGGTTGAGGGACAAGTTCTTCTTCCTTTCCCCCATATGAGGACACATGGCCCTATCTGTAGACACTCAGCCTTCATTAGGCACCTGGTGAAACCTGCGGGCTGGTGTCTTGATCTTGAACTTCTCAGCCTCTAGGACCCTGAGAGGTGAAATTCTGTGGTTATAAGTCTCTTAGTTTATGCATTTCTCTGGCAGGCGGAGCAGACCAAGACAGTCATTTATTAAACACAAACACTATAGCTAAAAGCCTGCTAATGCATCCAAATGAAGGAATACCACCAGTAAAATGATATTTTGGGAATATTATCAGTAATGCTTTTAAAAAACAGGAGCAGAACTTTTTTTAATAAGCTAAAAATACTACAGAGAAGAAAGAATGAGGTGTAATATGCTAAACTATATGAAGAGTAGGTTTCTAGGTGATGGTTATTTTTGTTTTGTGGTTTCTATTTTCAGTGCTTTTTATTAGCGAAACATACTTGCCATAATAATCTGAAAACAAAATAGGCATCACATGAAAATAAATGGCCAACATCTTAGCCCTTTGAGTCCATTGTTAAAGCTAAAATCCAGTCAGCTTTCAGGTATGCTGTGGTCATGGTTCACTGCGATCTCAGAAAAGACTCAGAGTCATGGTATTTAGCTTTGTGGGGGAATCCCCTTCGAGATTCGGGCTGGTGCAGAATCATGTGTCTGCTCTCAAATGAGAACAACCAAGAGCCACCTGAGGCTGTCTAGGTTGATTAACTCCTAGACTCATATGAAAATGGGTCATTTTCTCTGAATGACTGCAGAGAACGGCTTTCTAGAAAGTTCAATAGTTAGTACGATAGTTTATAGCTCTTGGTTAAGTTTAGATTTTCAAACATGAAGAGTGGCTCATTTTCATAGGGAATATTGATGACGTATCATCTTAGCATAGCTGGGGAGAGGGTAAACACACCGTTTTGAAGAGTCAATATGTTTTTGTTAGAAAGATCTGGTCAGACTGTGGAGATGGCTCACTGGGTTAAATCCCTGCTTTGAAAGCATGAGTTCAGATCCCCAGAACCTGTGTAAAAGCCTGGCAAGGGAGTGTGAGCCTGTCACTCCTGTGCCAGGGGGAGGAGTCAGGTGGATGCTGGGGGTTCAGACAGTCTAGCCGAAATGGTAAGCCTCAGGTTCAGTGGGAGACCCTGCCCCAAACGACAAAGTGGAGAGCGATAGAGAAAGACCCCTGACATTGACCTCTGGCCTCCACATACACCTGCTTGCACAGGTGAGTGCACTGTCCACTCATGGGCATTCATAGATATGCACATACATACATACATACCTGCACACACACAAGTAAAAATAAATTTGCTCCTGTCACCTCATTGTGCCCTTGTGCCACTATGGAGTCTGTTATTAGAGACTCAGCTAAATGAAGTATTTTGACTTGTAGGTATTAAGGAATCTCCTGTATTTGTCTTAGAGACCAGTGAATGAGACAGTTGACAGAGGAAGAGGTGAAGGGCTAAACAAACTTTTTATTGAACGTTCACCTCCTATGTTGACACAGGCATAGAAATAGAAGCCATTAAAAGACAAAATATCCCAAAATAAAAACCTCATGCTAAACTAGAATATAGATGAGTTTTTTAAAAAAAAACTAGACAAAAACGAATAGATCTTTACTGAAAATTTAACTAAGGTTAGCATAATGGTTAGTTATAATTGTTAGCCTAGACCTCAGTGAGGGGTCTATACTGGGTTGACCGGTGAGCATGTCTGTGGGACATTATAGGCTCTTGGGTGACTCAGCCCACTGTGGGTGAAAGCATTCCCCACACAGGGGCCCTGAAGGGTGACAAGTGAAGAGCTCTAGTAGAGCACAGGGAAGCAAGTGAGCATGTGCAATCCATTTCCTTCTGCCCTGGACTGTGGGTGTGATGCGAGTGGTTCTCTCAAGCTCATGCATCTGTGGTTTTCCTGAAATGACGGACTAGAACCTGGCATTGTTAGCTAACGCAAACCTTTTCTCCCATAAGACGTAGCTCTGAGCTACAAATGGGGCACTGGATTTCACATTTTCTCACTTGTAAAACCCGAGATAAACATCCCTAAACAATTTGTTTTATTATGTGGATCAAATGAGCAATTCACATTGAAGAAATATGTGCTGAAAAAAAGAAAAAAATACTAAAAACCATCTTAATTCATTTTTAAAAGTCATATAGAGACTCAGCTGGGATGCCAGAGTTATGTTCGACAAAAAAGTAGATACATGTGTGTGCATGTGTGTGTGTGTCTGTGTACATGTGGTGGACTGAATGGTACCCTTCTTTCAAAACCATATGCTAGTGTCTTACCCCAAGTCTCTTAGAATGTGCTCCTAATTGGACGTGTTATAGTTGTGGATGTAATTAGCTAAATGAAGATGAGGTCACTCTGCAGTGGTGTGAGTCCCAATCCAACAAGACTGGTGTCCTTATAAGATGATGACCATGTGACAGCAGACACACAGGCTGCCCCCTGAGGCTGAGGCCAGGGAGTGGAGGATGCCAGCCACCCTCAGAGATGGTGAGAGGTGAGGAAGTGTCCCTTTGCAGGTCTCAGAGGACCCACAGCCCGGCTGGCACCTTTGCGCCAGGCTCCTGGCCTCTAAAACTGCAAGAGAGTAAGTTTTGGCTGTTTTAGCTGTTTAGTTTGTATCATTTTGTTCACACGGCCTAGGGAAACCCACAGAGGGAGTAAAGAATACCAGTAATTTCAAGAGCTAGTCATAAACCCATCTGTTTGGCTGGCAAGAACTTCCAGGGACTGGATTAAAAAATGACTAATTTCTCTGACTGTAACCTGTGGCACTGGGCCTTGGGTAGACTCAGTTCACCACTGAATGGGAACGAAGAAAGGCAAAACAACAAAACACATTTACAGAATGAAAATCGGGCTAATGTGACAATTGTAAAGAGCGCCCTTTCATAAATGGAGCTGACTCGAAGTCTTGGATTATTACGGCACTATGGTCATTGGCAAGACAATGAGCACCAGTCTCTACTAGGGAGGACATTTATTCTCTTAAGCTGTACACTGTACTTTCAAATATGAATTGAAAATGAGGTAGTATAATGGCACTTGTTTCCAAACAAAAGAAAATTAAAATATTCATTTTGACACTTATTTATTTATGTGTGTATGTGTGTGTGTATGCCTGGAAATGCCACTATGGTATGTGCTTGTGTGGTCAGGGAGCAGGAGTCAGGGAATAACTGTTATGTGTTAATTTTCTCTTCCCATCATGGGAATCTCAGTGACTAAACTCAGGTCCTCAACCTTGTCAGCGAGCCCCTCTATTCCCTGAGCCGTCTTGTTGTCTTCCAAATAAAAAAACTTGAGGCTCCAATCTAAGCATGGGTCTGGCAGAGATTTCCCAACTGATGCGTGCTGGATCCTTACAGTACTTTTGTCTGTAGTTGTTGATCCCTTTGGGACACAAGCTTAGCTTAGTACTTTAATAGAGTTTTTAGTGACAGCCTCCACAGCTAATATTTCCAGCATATTCTTGGGTTCCTCTGCAACATAAGAACCTCTCAAGACCTTTCAGCAGCATTTAAATTACCCTACTTCCTCTTACCACATTTATCACTAGCAGGACAACATACTTGTACCAGGAAGATGTCCTGGCAGAAAGCGAGTTTGTTTACTCTGCCTCTTGAATTCCCCTTCCCTCCCCCTTCTCTGTTTTGTCTCTGTCTCTTCCTCTTTTTCTGCTTCTCTCTCCTCTTCCTTCCATTTCCCTCCTTCTTCCTGTCCTTCTCCCTTCTTTCTTTTTTGGGGGTTGAGAGGAAAAACCAGGCTTTCTTTCTTTCTTTCTTTCTTTCTTTCTTTCTTTCTTTCTTTCTTTCTTTCTTTCTTTCTTT
>JABTXL010001959.1:3394784-3423476 GCA_025134845.1 Neodon shergylaensis | reverse complement strand
TTTCTTTCTTTCTTTCTTTCTTTCTTTCTTTCTTTCTTTCTTTCTTTTTCCTTTTATTTGTTTTGGGACAGGGTGTCAGTTACTAAGGTGCCTGTACTGCTCTTGAGCTCACTGTGTAGTTCAGACAGGCCTCACTTCTGTTCCAGCACCCCACAACCCCAGTAGCTGGGATTGCAAGCCTATGCCATCAGGCTGATCTTCAATTTCTTTCAACTTGTTATTAATATTATATAATCTTCTTTGAAATATTTAGTGGGAATTTGTGACTGGGCAGATTTTTTCATGTTTGAACAGGAGAGAATCATTATTTTTCAGCGAGGAAGGAAACTGCTTTCTTAGGAGATTTTTGTCCTGATACCTAATGTCAGAAAGAAACAGAGTGTTTAGCCAGTGATGTACAAATATCTTATAGCAGTATGTTATATAGGTAAATAGATGACAGATAGTATTGAGTCTTGGTATAAGTAGAGAAATAAAGTGTTGGCTGAGGTTTCTGTCCTGCCTGGTCCTGAAGCCCTTCAGTCCCAAAGAAACACATAGAGGTCTACATTAATTATAAACTGATTGGCCTATTAGCTCAGGCTTCTTATTAACTCTTACAACTTATGTTAGCGCACGGTTTTTGTCTGTGTTAGCCACATGGCTTGCTACCTTTATCTGTGAGACATTTTCATCTTGCTTCCTCTGTGTCTGGATGATGACTGCAGACTGACTCTTCTTTCCAGAATTCTCTTGTTCTTCTTGCCCCACCTCTACTTCCTGCCTTGTTGACCCCACCTCTACTTCCTGCCTGGCTACCGGCCAATCAGCGTTTTATTAAAATAATACAAGTGACAGGATAAAAGACCATTATCCCACACCAATACAGACCTCTCAGAAGGGAATCAACTCAAGATACTCTTTGGGAATCTCAACATTCTTTACTCTGCAGTAATTCCATGCAAAGTATCACAATTCACCCCAAAGGTGCTTGGGTGACATATAAAGTTGTGTTTTAAAGAGAAAACCTTAATTTTTTTTTGAAATAAAAACATCCTAAAAACACTTGAAAACATAAAATCATACACTTTAGATTCCTTATGACTATTCTGTTTGGGTAGCTCAGACTGGAAATGCTGCAATGTTTTTATGGACTGAGGGGAGTTATATGCAGTTGTAACAATTTCTTAGACATGATGAAAGATTCTGCTAAAGTAGGAGATTATTGATCGTGACAGAAACATTGGATTCATTCACTTGGTGTGCAGGTCATTTGCAACAACTCTGTTCTTCTCATTGGCAAAGAGCCTGAAGCATGCGAAATGAAGACTTCATGTTTTAGTCCCATGTGAGATCATAAATCCCTGACCTCTCTACACATCTTGACCAAAGAGCTAAAGAATGGATTCCCTTTGTGACTGTGAAAGCTACTATCTTCCTGAAGGTAGCGAAGGGTCACGGATGAACATTTAACATTTACTGAGCTCTTACGGCGTATCTAATGCTTCCCAGGGAATGGGTTAGATGTCTCCTTGCAATGGAAAGGTGAACTCACCTTTGCCATCTCTTTGTAGTCGCGTAAATTAACATTGCCTCATTTGGGCCAGGTCCTCTGACAGATATTGTGTCCAAAAGAAGGACCTGAACTTGAACTACTTTGTAAATAAGGTCAGTATTATCCAGCTAGAACAGGCTTGACTTTGGAGCACAGCCTCTGAGATTATTTTGCACTTGAATTTTCAACTTGATTAATCAAGTAGGGCAGCTGCGCGCAGGTCCGGGGGACTTGTCGAGCAAGGTTTGAACTGGGCACTGGAGTGCTACTTTGTTCTGTTTTGTGAACACTGGCAAGCATTCCAAAGTTATGCGCAGAGCAGTCGTGTAGAGAGCAGAGGCAGACCCCCTGGCTTTTCTGAGCTGAGAAGCTGGCACACAGAGAGTCACCACAGAGGCGCCACAGCTGAGTATGAGCCTGAGCAGGTGAGACTCAGCAACGTGGATCCCTGGTGAGTGACTTTGCTTTTCCACTGCCGAACCTGGTGTTATTAGGTTAAATATTATTATTATTATTATTTTATTCCTGGTATTATTAGGATCCTAGATGTGGGGTTTGTTCATTTTCTACTTTACTTTCAATCGCTCTGTAGGCTGCACACAGGAGAGCCTCCCTTCTTGGACTGACTTGTAAAATTGGGTATCATCGTGTTCATTTGTCCTCCCTTCCTCCCTTCCTCCCTCCCTCTCTCCTCCCTCCTTCTTTCTGTGTTTGTGCCATTTGTGTGTTTATGCATGTCCACACACCTGCATGCACGGATGAGAAGACCTGTACTGGAGTGAACGAATCCAATGCTCCTCTCGCAATCACTAATTTTTTACTTTAACAGAATCTCCCATCATGCCTAAGACACTGATTCAACTGCATACTCCACATCAGTTCATAAAACTGTTGCAATATTCCCAGATGTAGTTATCCATGCTGGTGGACGGATGCCCTTAGGCAGTGAACTGTCCAAGAGAATTTCTGGAACTTTTTGGGCAGTGCGAACCACTGAGGCGAACCCTAGAGCAAAGGTAGACAGTAGATTCTAAGGGGCCTCCCTGTTTCTAGCTAGAGTTCCTCAGCAGACTATGTAGATTGCCATATTCCCAGAGATGGGTACATTTAATCCTGTGGTTACTTCTAAGGGCAGATGCCTACTTAGTTCCTTCGGGGAAGGTATAAAGGCTTTATATCCATTATCAGAAAGCTCTAGGAATCACTGTTGTTATCAGCTTGCCTTTGTCTGACAAGAAAACAGGTCCCGAAACCAAGAACCCGGGTAAAGATCTGGGGGAATTCCAGCACCAATATTTTTACTCTGGAGTTAGAGTTTGACCTCAGAGCTCTGTAATGTCTTTGTGTTGGCTTGCTTGATGAGCATCTGACCTGTGACTTTACTTCAGTACACCCGACAAGAATTAGACAATGACAGTGGCCCAGCGTTGTGAGCCCAGGCTCCCTGTAATTCCAGAAGAACGGAGTGACAAACTTTGGAGTTTCTGTTCGGTGGAATTTCTTCCTGTTATCCCTAATTCTCTCCAGGGTGTCTTCTGGAACCGCCTCAAGATCAGATGGTTGAGACATTATAGGGTATTTGGGGGAGAACACAAACATGCACGCACTAGCATGCACACGCACATAAGAATGTAACACATATAGGCATGCATAAGCATGAACACGCATACGTGTTTGCGCATGCGCTTATTTTAGGATAAGGCCTTATGCGTGGCCAAAAGGCACACTACAGCTATACTCTCAGTTCTATGCCCTCTATGTTCCCCTTGCCTCATCTCCATGGCTCTCTAAGCCTCTGTCACAGAGTGACAACTTCTCTCAGGCCCAGGGGACGTTCATGTTGACTTCCCACGTTATGGTCCTAGCAGCGACTTAGGGGTCTGTGTGAGGTGTGGTGGGGAGAGCATTTTAATTACCATAGGAGATGTGCTAGTGGAACAGAACCTTCACCGAACCTTCCTGTCCTCAGTTCGGTGTGACAAAGGAGAGAAACTCTTCACCATTCTCCGAGATTATACAGTCACATCAAATGGCCAACATTCTTGACTCATTGAGCTTCAACAGCGAGGTAACTGTTCTTCAGAGGCTTTCAGAAGAAGGCAAGTTTCCCAAACAACCAAAACACAGCCAGCAGGTCTGATGAAGCTCAAAGGGAGACATAGGAAAATGCCACAATTCCTGATCTTTGATTTGCGTTTGCTCCACACGGTTTTAAGGAAAGCCACGGCGGGGTTCCTTGTAAGAACTACAGCTTCTCAATGCGAGGCAAAGGATTTCTTTGTCATGGTCACCGTTGGCCATTTTAGGGTGCAGAAATGCTTCATCAGCCTTCAGGAACAAACAAGCCCCTTCCACTTTCCCCCAGGAAAGACTAGAAGTCGGCCACGGCTAAAGCTGAGAGCAGTAGAAGCCGTGGAGCCCTCCCCACCCCTACCCTGTCCCACAGCTGAACCTGCTTACAGAGCCACCTGTAGGAGAAAGATCTCCGATTGGGTTTCATGTGGCAAACCCCACAACTTTAGGCCGAGTGTTATCTGACAGCGAAGCTACAATTTCACCAGTCCTGCTGGTCTGTTTGAAGCGTGTTTCCCATGCATCGCTGAGGGGTGGAGAGGTGGCAGAGATCGGCCCTCTTTTGTGTGATTCGTTTTTGTTTACTTTCTCTTCGTTTTGCTCTGGTCATTGTTGCTCCAGCAGCGAGCAGGATTAATTCTCAGGAGGAAGTAATCTGGTGGGAATGACTGACTCTCAACCTCTTCCAACCACGCGCGGGCGGACTTGCTTTTTTTTCTCTTGCTTCTCGCCAGGGATCTCACGAGTGCTTCCTGGGACTGAGGTATGGTCTGATATTTTTACAGATGGAAGCTGCAGGTTAGCTGGGAGCTGATGATAGCTTTTCATGGCACAGAGACCCCAGGCTGGGCCAGGAAGGATTTGGGAGTTTGCTAAAGGGAAGCAAATATTTACAACTGAGATTGTTAATTTGAATTTAGATCATGTCGTCCTCTGATGTTGGGAAAATCTGTTCTTCTCATGACTCTGGAAGCACTTGCCCTTTCTTGGCACAAGGTGCTACTGACTGGTGACTGATCTAGGCTGTAGAAGATACTTTGTGAAGAGTTACTCAGGTAGAGAGGCGCCTAAAACACCACCTTTAGTCAATATTTGAAAGACAGTTTTTAGTTCATTTCACCCCTCAGATTGCAATCCGAGTTGACACTTTTTTGTGTAGCCCAGGGTCAGGGAATGGTTCACACTCTCCTCTTTTGGGACGTATGCTTTGTTGCCTGTAAAAGTCTTAACTTTTTCTCCTCCCTCATGATGCATTTGAATAGCCCACTGGTCAATTACCCAGCAAGCACTGAGGGTCAATGTCATGGGGAGTTTCTGTTCTGATCTTGTCTATTTGGCGTCCCGTGTGCTTCTTCTATCTGTATAGGTGTGTCTTTTTTAGTTTGGGGGAAATCTTCTTCTATGATCTCATTGACGATCTATCTGGTCTGTCCCATTGCCTTGGGACTCTTCTCCCTTCTATGCTGACAGTGGTAGGCAGTGTTTTTCAGGGTTTCCCACATTTGAAACTCTGTGTTCCTTTCCTGCGTTTTAAAACTTTTTTCATATTCTATGCTTATTAGGTCTAGATCCTCTGCTTTATCTTCAAGTCCTCATATTCTTTCTTCTGCATGATCCAGTCTACGGAAGGCTTTCATTTGAGCTTTCTAGTTGAGTTACTGGGGCTTTTCAATTTCAGCTTCATTTCAGCTCGAGTTCTCGTCAAGGCTTCTATCTCTTTATGGAATTCCAATCTCAAGTCCTGGATTGACTTTGTCATTTTCACCAGCCCTAAGTTTGTGTTTTTTTAGGCACTTATTCTCATGTAGCTCTTTCTTCTTATTTTCACTGAACCATTTTTTTGTACATTCTATAAGCTCCTTGAATTCTTTGATGAAGTTTATAGGTGTTCTTTGTCCTCTCTGTCTCTGTTGCTCTCTCTCTCTCTCTCTCGGCCTTGAACTCACAGAATCTATCTGCCTTGCCTCCCAAGTGCTGAGATTGGAAGTGAAGGCTTCAGCACTACACCTGGCACCGGGTGTTATTTTAACTTCTGTGGCCTGTGGTTCACCTGGGTAATTCTTATTGGCAAACATCTCTTAGGACTGGTGGACTTTGGAGAGAAGATGTTGGCTTGAGTTTCCATATTGTTGGTATTTTTGCAATGAGATATGGGTGCATGGATTTCTTTTGTTAGCCCCAAGTCTAATGTGGACAGAGCAGGTTGGACAAAAGAGAGAGCATGCAGAAAATTTAGGCCAGGCTAGACCCTGGACAAGGATGTGGAGAGGTTTAGGTGGAGAGGTTGGCTGTGGCAAAGAAGAGCTGTAGTTTTTTTTAAAACAACATTTATTTAAACTTTTATTTGTTATTGAGTGGTTGTGTGTGTGTGTGCACGTGTGTGCTTGGTAGCTGTTTGCTCACATGTGTGCATTTGTGGAGGTCAGAGAACAGCTTTGAGGAGTCAGTGTTTTTCTTACACCATGGTTTCCAGGGATCAAATCAGGTTATCAGGCTTGTGTGGCAAGAGCTTTTACCTTCCGAGCCGTCTTGCCAGCATCTTATCTGTAGTTCTGCTTTCAGGAATTAAACCAACATTGGAGAGAAATTTTTTTTTAGAAAAATATGCCTGTGATGTATATGTCTAGGGTTCTTCTAGGTTACTGTCTACTGAATAATACAGTATAAGAACCATTTGCAATGTATTTCTACCAAATTAGGCATTATATGCAGTCTAGAGAGAATTTAAGCCTTTTGGGAGGATGCATGTAGATGCTATGCAAACGCTATCATTTTATACAGCAGACTTTAGAAGCTGTGCATATTAGTATCTGATGGAGGTCCTGGAATCAATCCCCATGGATACCAAGGATTTCTGTGTCTAGAAATATACACACTGGCATGTGTGTGCTTGTGTGTATATATGTACGCGTGTGGGCATGTGTGCACGCGTGTATACACATGTGTGTGCGCACATGTTGTTTTTTTCTTTCACACCGTTCTGGCTCTTTCACATCGTAACTATCTTGTGACTGTATTTTGAGGATTGTCTTCCAGTAAGTGAAAAAATGCTTTCATTGATATTTTGTTCTTTGTTTTATGTGCTCGGGGGAGTGAGTGTCTTTTCACGTATTTACAAGCCTTTTGTTGTTTTTCTCTGTGAACAGCCTCTTTGAGCTCTTTGTCAGCATTTCCATTGGTTTATAGTCTTTCATAACCAGTCTCTGAGAAGTCCTTATTATTAAGGAAGTGAGCTCACTGTCATGTGTTGAAATATTTCGCCCAGTTGATCATTCCCCTATAGTCAGTAACCCTTTTGGAACTTAAGTCTTATGTGTTGTTCAGAAAAGCCTTCTTAACTATAAAAAGAAACTTAGAAAATATAGTTTCTAACATTTATGAAATAAAAGCAAATGTGTCAGATACAAATTAAGCAACTGGCATGAGTCTCTTACTTAATCACCGTAGGTTGCATGTCTTAAAAGTATGTGTCTGTTTTCTCGTTAGAGACACAGGCAGACAGGGTAAACCATCAGTCTCAGAGTACACTGTCCCAGATTGATGTTGGAGCAAAATGGACTCACAGGAATAAATGCTCTATAACATATTTTATTCTAAGCTTCTTTTCATTTTAATTTTACTATTTTGAGGAAAAAATATTCTTCTAGAAGAATCTGTTGGACATGTTCATTATAAACAAATCTAGCGTCTGTCAGGGACATAAAAGAATTAAAAGTCACATCGTAAGTTTTCAGCAGAATAAGACCATGTTTGTCCTTTAGGAGTTCATACATATTGAGAAAGCTGAATGCATAGGGATGGTGGGCAAGACCTTGTGCAGGTGCAGTGCAGTCTGCCAGGAATGAAGGGTGCCCACCAAGGCCCAAGGACACCTGAACAGTATGGGGTGAGCCTAGCCATGGAAGACTTGTGAGATTATGGCTGTGTAGGATTTTCCTTACCAGTATGAGACCCTTAATTCACCAAAGTAGCTTTTATTGGACAGAAAAAAAACCCCAAAATGAAACAAACAAACAAAACAACATTTTATCCTCAGGTCTCCGGTCTTAGCCTTCTTTAATGCATAGGGTCACAGAATTAGCGAGTAGTAGAGAAAATGGCTCAATAGGCAAGATGATTGACAGTTTTGTTCTTGTCTGAGCCTGGACGTTTTCATTTGCTTTCAGTCTGAAACCTTCAGGTATATAATTTAGAAGTAGAAGATGTTCTCTATGATTTACATTGCTTCCAACAAGATGGAAAGCTAGCAAGCTCCACAGAGGAGAATGCCATAGCTCTGAGACTCTGACATGCTGAAGAAGTGGATTATTGGGGACGAGGGTGTTACTAGAGGCCATCATTTCATTCCTGCCATTGACATGTTTCTGTTACTCTTTGCTTTGTGATCTTGGCGATGTTGTAGCCATATGGAAAAAAATTCCAACTTCCCAAAGAACAACACTAAGAAAACTAGTCAGTATGTTAGCATGTGCATGCATGTGAATGTGTGTGTGTGCGTGCGCACTTGTGTATGGAGTTCAATGTCAATTTCGGGTGTTATTCCTTAAGTATCACATAACTTAGCCGGGCGTTGGTGGCACACGCCTTTAATCCCAGCACTCGGAAGGCAGAGGCAGGCGGATCTCTGTGAGTTCTACTACAAAAGCTACGGAGAAACCCTGTCTTGAAAATCCAAAAAAAAAAAAAAAAGTATCACATAACTTAATTTTCAAAAAGGGGTCTCTCACTTTTACCTAGAAATGGAAGATTAGGCAGGATTGACTGGCCCATAAGCCCCAAGGATCCACTCAATTGTGCTTTCTTAGCACTAGGGTTTCAGGTGTGGGTTCTGGGGGTTGAACTCATGACTCCAGGCTTGCAAGGCAAGCACATTACCACGTGAGACATTTCCCCAGCTCAACTTAATATGTAAATGCATTCCCACATTTTCTCTGTATGCTTGTGAATAGCAGTGATCCTCTGAAGGATAGCACATGTACTGAGTTAGTTTGTGTTTTCAGTAAATATTTCGATTTGGCGAACTGGAGACACAGTAAGTCTCAAAACATGGACTAAAATATGTCCTGTCAGAGACTGAGAAGACAGACCACAGCCTGGGAGCTATCCTTGCCAAAGACATGTCTGGTGATGAACTGTTCTCTAAAATATGTAATAAGTTCTTAAACCTGAATAATTAAAACATGAGCAATCTGATAAATAAAGGCCGGAAACCTGGGGAGACAGCTCACTAAGGACGACAGGTAGCTTTCATAATGGACTGTTTCACAAACCAACGTATTATTTACAGATTTGGTTGTAGAAGCAGAGAAGTCATTTTATTTTTTCTGGAGTAAATTACCACCATGATCCATATACACTCCAGTTTTAGTTAGCATTATTAAAATAATAGGAGAGAGAGTATGCAGTCAGAGACCGACTGGGCTCCTTCACTCTGCTCAAGGACCCGTTCAGATAAACAAGATGGCGTCATGACCCTCGATTTCAATGAGTTCTGGGCACCTGGCCAGACCCTGACACAGACGTGGCAGGTCCCGCTGACCCTGCGAATTTGCCTTTCACATTTCCTCCACACTCAGCCCCTTCCAGTCTTTTTCCTGTTTCTCAAATTTATGGAGCCGAATTCCACACAACAGGATGTTTAAAATAAGATCCAAACAGTTTTCTGAGACACAATAAATTAATGGTCCATTTGAAAACACACAATTTAATAATTCCAGCCGTATGTGTACACCATGCAACCATCAGCGCTCTCTGGAAAAATGAACTGCCTTCTCTGTGTCTCTGCCTTTGCCTCCTCAGTAATTCTCTGACCTGCTTTCTATTCCTGTGGCTGAGTGTGAATTTTCCAGGACTTAGTGTGCTCTTCTATGTTGGACTTATTTCATTAATCATAATAGCTTTGAGATTTGTCTATGTGACTAGATGTAGCAATATCTTGTTACTTTTAAATGTTTTACTTACACATGGGCAGGATTGGGTCAAGTATACTATAATTTCTTTTAGTTTTGGATACTTAAGTTAGTTTTCAACTTTTGGCTACCAAAAGTAAAGTCCCTATGTTTGTAAGCAAGTTCATAAATAGATATACATCCTTCTGTTTCTTCTGCACAAGCATCCAAGAGAACTGCTTTGGTTATCATAGATACTTCAGGTTTTAACGGGTAATCAAACTCCTTTAAGTGATCAAATCATTTTGAATTTCCACAGTTAGTGCATGGGAATTTAAACAGCTGTAGATCTTTGCCAGTATTTTTTTTATATATTTTTTTATTAAAGATTTCTGTCTCTTCCCCACTGCCGCCTCCCCTTTCCCTCCCCCTCCCCCAATCAAGTCCCCCTCCCTCATCAGCCCAAAGAGCAGTCAGGGTTCCCTGCCCTGTGTGAAGTCCAAGGACCACCCACCTCCATCCAGGTCTAGTAAGGTGATCATCCAAACTGCCTAGGCTCCCACAAAGCCAATACGTGCAGTAGGATCAAAAACCCATTGCCATTGTTCTTGAGGTCTCAGTAGTCCTCATTGTCCGCTATGTTCAGCTAGACCGGTTTTAACCCAGGCTTTTTCAGACCCAGGCCAGCTGGCCTTGGTGAGTTCCCGATAGAACATCCCCATTGTCTCAGTGTGTGGGTGCACCCCTCCCGGTCCTGAGTTCCTTGCTCGTGCTCTCTCTCCTTCTGCTCCTGATTTGGACCTTGAGATTTCAGTCCGGTGCTCCAATGTGGGTCTCTGTCTCTGTCTCTGTCTCTGTCTCTGTCTCTGTCTCCTTTCATCGCCTGATGAAGGTTAATATTCAGGAGGATGCCTATATGTTTTTCTTTGGGTTCTCCTTCTAATTTAGCTTCTCTAAGAACCTGAATTATAGGCTCAATGTCTTTTATTTATGGCTAGAAACTAAATATGAGTGAGTACATCCCATGTTCCTCTTTTTGGGTCTGGCTTACCTCACTCAGGATAGTGTTTTCTATTTCCATCCATTTGCCTGCAAACTTCAAGAAGTCCTTGTTTTTTACTGCTTAGTAGTACTCTAATATGTATATATTGCATACTTTCTTCATCCATTCTTCAATTGAAGGGCATCTAGGTTGTTTCCAGGTTCTGGCTATTACAAACAATGCTGCTATGAACATAGTAGAGCATATACTTTTGTTGTATGATAAGGCCTCTCTTGGGTATATTCCAAGAGTGGTATTGCTGGGTCCAGGGGTAGGTTGATCCCGAATTTCCTGAGAAACCTCCACACTGCTTTCCAGAGTGGTTGTACAAGTTTGCATTCCCACCAGCAATGGATGAGTGTACCCCTTTCTCCACAACCTCTCCAGCAAAGGCTATCATTGGTGTTTTTGATTTTAGCCATTCTGACAGGTGTAAGATGGTATCTTAAAGTTGTCTTGATTTGCATTTCCCTGATCGCTAAGGAAGTTGAGCATGACCTTAGGTGTCTTTTGGCCATTTGAACTTCTTCTGTTGAGAGATCTCTGTTCAGCTCAGTGCCCCATTTTATAACTGGGTTGATTAGCCTTTTACGGTCTAGTTTCTTGAGTTCTTTATATATTTTGGAGATCAGACCTTTGTCAGTTGCGGGGTTGGTGAAGATTTTCTCCCAGTCAGTGGGTTGCCTTTCTGTCTCAGCGACAGTGTCCTTTGCTTTACAGAAGCTTCTCAGTCTCAGGAGGTCCCCTTTATTCAATGAGGCCCTTACTGTCTGTGCTGCTGGGGTTATACGTAGGAAGTGGTCTCCTGTGCCCACGTGTTGTAGAGTACTTCCCACTTTCTCTTCTATCAGGTTCAGTGTGTTCTGACTGATATTGAGGTCTTTAATCCACTTGGACTTGAGTTTTGTGCATGGTGATAGATATGGATCTATTTTCATTCTTCTACAGATTGACATCCAGTTTTGCCAGCACAATTTGTTGAAGATGCTCTCTTTTTTCCATTGTATACTTTTAGCTCCTTTATCGAAAATCAGGTGCTCATAGGTTTGTGGGTTAAAATCAGGGTCTTCTATTCAATTCCATTGGTCGACTTCTCTGTTTTTATGCCAATACCAAGCTGTTTTCAATACTGTAGCTCTGTAATAGAGTTTGAAGTCAGGGATGGTAATGCCTCCAGACGTTCCTTTTTTGTATAAGATTGTTTTGGCTATCCTGGGTTTTTTGTTTTTCCATATAAAGTTGATTATTGTCTTCTCCAGCTCTGTGAAGAATTTTGATGGGATTTTGACGGGGATTGCATTGAATCTATAGATTGCTTTTGGTAGAATTGCCATTTTTACTATGTTGATCCTCCCAATCCAAGAGCAAGGGAGATCCTTCCATTTTCTGGTGTCCTCTTCTATTTCTTTCTTCAAAGACTTAAAGTTCTTGTCAAATAGATCTTTCACGTCCTTGGTCAGGGTTACCCCAAGATATTTTATGCTCTTTGTGGCTATCGTGAAAGGTGATGCTTCTCTGATTTCCCTCTCTGTTTCTTTATCCTTAGTGTATAGGAAGGCCACTGACTTTTTGGAGTTGATCTTGTATCCTGCCACATTACTAAAGGTGTTTATCAGCTGTAGGAGTTCTTTGGTAGAGTTTTTGGGGTCGCTTATGTATATTATCATATCATCTGCAAATAACAAAAGCTTAACTTCTTCCTTTCCAATACGAATCCCCTTGATCCCCTTATGTTGTCTTATTGCTATTGCTAGAACTTCAAGCACTATATTGAAGAGGTATGGAGAGAGTGGACATCCTTGTCTGGTTCCTGATTTTAGTGGGATGGCTTTGAGTTTTTCTCTGTTTAATTTAATGTTAGCTGTCGGCTTGCTGTAAATAGCTTTTATTATATTTAGGTATGACCCTTGTATCCCTAGTCTCTCCAATACCTTTATCATAAAGGGGTGTTGAATTTTGTTGAATGCTTTTTCAGCATCTAATGAAATGATCATATGGTTTTTTTCTTTCAGTTTATTTATATGGTGGATTACATTGATAGATTTGCATATGTTGAACCAGCCCTGCATCTCTGGGATGAAGCCTACTTGATCATAATGGATATTTTTTCTAATGTGTCCTTGGATTCGGTTTGCCAGTATTTTATTGAGAATTTTTGCATCAATATTCACGAGTGAGATAGGCCTGTAATTTTCTTTCTTGGTTGGGTCTTTGTGTGGTTTTGGTATCAGGTTAACTGTAGCTTCATAAAAGAATTTGGCAATGACTTTTCTGTTTCTATATTGTGAAATTCATTAAGGAGTATAGGTATTAGCTCTTCTTGGAAGTTCTGGTAGAATTCTGCATTGAAGCCATCTGGTCCTGGGCTTTTTTTGGAGGGAGATTTTTGATAACAGCTTCTAGTTCTTCGCGACTAACAGGTCTATTTAGATCGTTCACCTGGTTATGGTTTAGCTTTGGTATATGGTACTTATCTAAAAAAATGTCCATTTCTTTGGCATTTTCCAGTTTTGTGGAATACAGGCTTTTGTAGTAAGATCTAATGATTCTCTGAATTTCCTCTGTGTCTGTGGTTATGTCCCCCTTTTCATTTCTGATCTTATTTATTTGCGTGTTCTCTCTCTGTTGTTTAATTAGTTTGGATAGGGGTTTGTCGATCTTGTTGATTTTCTCCAAGAACCAACTTTTTGTTTCATTGATTTTTTGGACTGTTTTCTGTGTTTCTATTTTGTTGATTTATACCCTCAGTTTGATTATTTCCAGTCTTCTACTCCTCCTGGGCACGTTTGCTTCTTTTTTTCTAAAGCTTTCAGGTGTGCTGTTAAGTCCCTGATGTATGCTTTCTCCGTTTTCTTTAAGTGTGCACTTAGTGCTATGAACTTTCCTCTTAGCACTGCTTTCATCGTGTCCCATAGGTTTGAGTATGTTGTCTCTTTATTTTCATTAAATTCAAGGAAGACTTTAATTTCTTTCTTAATTTCTTCCTTGACCCAGGTGTGGTTCAGTAGTTGACTGTTCAGTTTCCATGAGTTTGTCGGCTTTCTGGGGGTAGTATTGTTGTTGCCTTCTAACTTTAATCCGTGGTGATCTGATAAGACACAGGTGGACACTGATATTTTTTTGTATCTGTGGAGGTTTCCTTTGTTTCCGAGTATGTGGTCAATTTTCGAGAAGGTTCCATGAGCTGCAGAGAAGAAGGTATATTCTTTCCTATTTGGGTGGAATGATCTATAGATGTCTGTTAAGTCCAATTGCTTTATTACCTCCAATAATTCTTTTAATTTTCTATTAAGTTTCTGTCTGATTGACCTGTCCATTGGAGAGAGAGGTGTATTGAAGTCTCCTACTACTAGTGTGTGTGGTTTAATGTCTGCCTTCAGTTCTAGTAATATTTCTTTTAGATAAGTGGGTGCTTTTGTATTAGGGGCATAGATATTCAGGATTGATACGTCATCCTGATGAATTGTTCCTGTTATAAGTATAAAGTGTCCATCTCGATCTCTTCTGATTGATTTTAGTTTGAAGTCAGTTTTGTTAGAAATTAATATGGCCACACCTGCTTTTTTCTTAGGACCATTTGCTTGAAAGACCTTTTCCCAACCCTTTACTCTGAGTAGATGCCTGTCTTTGTGGTTGAGATGTGTTTCTTGCAAACAGCAGAATGTTGGATCCTGTTTTCGTATCCAATCTCTTAGTCTGTGCCTTTTTATAGGTGAATTGAGACCATTAATATTAAGTGATATTAATGACCAGTGGTTGTTTACTCCAGTTATTCTTATTGTTTTTGGTATTAGAGTTTGTGTGTCTCCCTTCTTTGAGTTGTGCTGGTGAAGGGTTGCTAGATGCCTGAGTTGTTGTAGGCAGTGTTGGCAATGTTGGATTCCTTGGGTTGCGATTTTCCTTCTATTACCTTCTGTAGGTCTGGATTTGTGGCTACGTATTGTTTAAATTTGTTCTTATCCTGGAATGTCTTGTTTTCTCCATTGATAGTGACCGATAGCTTGGCTGGGTATAGTAGTTTGGTCTGCATCCATGGTCTCTTAGCTTCTGCAGTACCTCTATCCAGGACCTTCTGGCTTTCTGGTTTCCATAGAGAAGTCAGGTGTAAGTCTGATCGGTTTACCTTTATAAGTTACTTGGCCTTTTTCCTTTGCAGCTCTTAATATTCTTTCTTTAACCTGTATATTCTGTGTTTTGATTATTATATGGCGAGGGGATGTTTTTCTTTGATCCAGTCTGTTTGGTGTTCTGTATGCTTCTTGAATATTCAAAGGAATATCTCTTTATGTTGGGAAAGTTTTCTTCCATAATTTTGTTAAAAATGTTTTCTGGGCCTTTGAGCTGTGACTCTTCTCCTTCTTCTATTCCTATTATTCTTATGTTTGGTCTTTTTATTGTGTCCCATATTTCCTGCAAGTTTTGTGATGAGAATTTGTTGGCTTTGCTGTTTTCTTTGATTAGTGCGTTTATTTTCTCTATGGTGTCCTCAGAATCTGAGATTCTTTCTTCTATTTCTTGTATTCTATTGATTATGCTTGTTTTTGTAGGCTCTGCTCATTGACCTGGATTTTCCATATCCAGCTGGTGCTCAGTTTGTGTTTTCTTCCTTGCTTCCCTTTCAGTTTTCAATTCTTGAACTGTTTCCATTACCTGTTTGATCGTTTTTTCTTGGTTTCCCAGGGTATCATGTACGTATTTACTTATTTCTTCAAACTTTTGGTTATACTTCTCATCCATTTCTATAAGGGCATTTTTCACATGTTGTTTAATGGACTCTATTGCTTTCATAAAGTCAATTTTTTCCACTTCTTCCGTATTAGGGTGTTCAAGTCCATCTGTTGTAAGATCATTGGGTTCTGGTGTTTTCATGTTGTTTTTCAGATTATTGGGTGAATTCTTGCCTTGGCGCCTGCCCATCTCCTCCTATCGAAGCTATCTAATGGGTCTTTTAAAACCTGATCAGGTTTCCCTGTTGGCCAGGGGCTCCTCTTACAAAATGCCGTCGCTCTGTTTCCTGGCTCCTGCCAGGGGCCAAGTTCCCTCTCGCCCCTCAGAAGGGTCTTCAGGAACAGGACCCGGCTCCTTCCTTGCTAGGGATCTCGCCAACCAAAGGCCTACCTCTTTGCTTTAATTGTAGTGGGGTGATCTGCTCTTGGTGTTGTGCTCCGGTCCCTGCTGTCTGCTGCCGCCTGCGCCGGTCTGCCGCCGCCTGTGCCGGTGGTCTGCCGCCCCCCCTGGGCCTGCGCCGGTTCTCTGCCGCCCCGCCTGGGCCTGCGCCCTCTTTGCCAGTATTTTGTATGCACAATCATTTTGATTTTAATTATTCTGAAACATAATTCACTTACGCACTTCTAAATACTCAAGGATGGCCTTGAGCTTCTGATCCTCCTGCCTCCACGGCTCCAGTTCTGGGATGACAGGTGTGGACTACAACACTCAGTAGTATGTGCTGGTGGAGACTGACCACCCTACACTGCATGCACCATGGTGCCCATGCATACTTGTATGCAAGACCTGGGGGTTGGATCAGGATTTTTTGTTTGTTTTTAAGACAGGGTTTCTCTGTGAAACAGCCCTGGCTGTTCTGGAACTCACTTTGTAGACCAGGCTGGCCTCAAACTCATAGAAATCTGCCTGCCTCTGCCTCCTGAGTCCTGGGATTAAAGGTTTGTGCCAATATGCCTGGCTGTTTAGAACTTCTTAAATATTTAAAATTTGTTATTTGAAGTTGTTATATAGTTTTAACTTATATCTGAGTTTGATTTTATTCATACAACTTGGAATTACTGTTTTATTCTCCTCTATACTCTTTTTTTTTGTGGGGGGTGACAGGGGAGAGCAGATTGGTGCTTGCTTCCTGCAGGGGAATTATCTACCACGTAGTTCTTCAAGAATTTATCTCTTTCTCCCTGCAGACTATCCAATCTTTTATTTGTAAAAGTACAAACTCATGGTATTTATTTTATCATATTTTCTTTGTTTTGTTGGTTAAGTACAGGTCTGGTGGTTGGCTTTTTTTTATTGGTCTCCATACCCTCTTTTCACATATCAGTTTCTATGGAGTATACACTTGTCTTAATTTGGGTAGGATATGATGGCAAAAGTACTCCGAATTGGTTGGCTTAAACATTTTTTTCTCATAGTACTGGAGGTTGGGAGTCTAAGATAAAAAAAAAACCTGGATCTGGGGACGATCCATGTCTTGGTTTATAGATACCCATCACTATCTCACTGTGCTCTCACAGGGCAGACAGATATGCCATGCAGAGAGACTTTGGGTATAGAGTTTAGTTAGTGGGTTATGGAAGGAAGGGGAAGGGGGACAGAGAAGAAGAGAGAGAGAGAGGGAGAAAGGGGGGAAGGAGAGAGAGAAGTTATCTCTTCAAAGGAGGGAAGGGAAGAGAGAGAGAGAACACAGGCTCGAGAGGGCAAAAGATCTGCTTGCCTTGGCAGAAGCGGGGAGTGGGCAGGGCTTGTCTCTTAAAGGGACAGGGTACCCAGGTGACAGGCCAGCAGACATAACAGAATTGTGAATGGGAAAAGGTTACTTGTTAATAGGGAGGAGTTACTTGTGATAAAAAAGTCTTTTGATCCACAGACAATCCTATCCCTCTCTTTATTTAGCTTTCCTTTCAGTAGTGTTCAGGGGGTTTTAGTGTATAAGTTTTTATAAAAGTAAAAAATAAAGATAAGAAAACTCCCCCAAAGTTTATTAGTCCAATAAATTTTTGCTTCTACATAGAAATATAACTAAAATTTTATATTGTTTTTTTATCCTGTGAATTTCCAAATCCAAAGATGACTACTAAGAGCTTTGTGTAGATTTTGTTATAATTTTCTGCGTTTTAAAAACAATATAAAATTTCCTTCTGTGGAACAGTTTTTTTTCTTTTCTTTAATTCTTTTTTTCTTTTGTTTACCTTATTGCATTGGCTTATACAATTAGTAACCTTATAGTAGGATTCATCAGTTAAGGTACCTTAGCTTTGTTCCCAACCATGGGTATGTATTTACCACATGACCATGACATGATGTTAGTTGTAACCTTTTTGGTGCATGAGCCTTTTACAAAATGCCATTCCTTACTGTTACTTACATGCCTGGATGTGTTTTGTTTGCTGGTTATTAATCATGAATGTATTGCAAATTTCCGGCAGATGGGCTGTCTCTAGCTGTTGATTCAATCATGGTTTCCTTTCATTTTTTCCTGCTAATACAATGTTTTATTAAAAAATGTTAAGCATGGGATAAATTCCACATAGTCATGCTATAATATCTTTCTATATATTGTAGAATTTAGTTTGTCAATATTTTAAGAACCTTTGAACCCCTCAGTCCTTTCTTATAGTGCTGAGTTTAGTTTTGGTATCAAAGTCTTGTTGTCTGCATTTTTGAAAATTGAAGATTATTTTTCTACCCCCTGAAACAGATTTTTTAAAATAAGTTTTCTTGGGTATATTTGAGGTTCATTATGATTTTCTTGTATGTGCATGCACACATTCCTGTGTGTGTGCGTGCATGTGTGCATGTATAAGTGTGTGTGTGTGTGTGTGTGTGTGTGAGGGCAAGAGATCACTCTTCAGATATTGTTACTCAGGCATCATCCACCTCCTTTTTTTGAGACAGGGCATCTCTCCAATTAAGCTAAATTGGATGGACAGTGTCCCCTAGGACTGATTGGGATTGCAAGCACCTGCCACCATGGCCAGGCCTCTCAGGAGTTTGGGAGATGAATCTCAGCTCCTTATGCATATATGACAAGACAGTCTACTTTGGGTAGACTGAACCATCTTCCTTGCCTTGATGTTCATCATATTTTATTTCTCCAAAGACTGAGAAAGAAATTTGGACATTCACCTAAGTAATTTCCTGGGATATTTATCTACTTTGTAATTATATTCATGAGTACAAATATCTGCATTTGAATCAGATAGTAAACTGTCATCCATGTAATGGTAAATTGTAGATTTAGAAAATTGTTTATGTATTATTTCCAATGGCTGACTTACAAAGTATTGGCACAGGGTGGGGCTACTGAGCATTCTGTGTAGAAGGATGGTCCACTGATATCTCCTAATAGGCTGTGGATTATTATAATTAGGCACTGTGAAGGCATTTTTTTGACAAATTTAAGAGCAATTATCAAGAGCAATTAAAGTGATTCTGTACATGGACAGAGTTTTTTGGTGGTCAGAATCAGAAAGAAACCCAAAGCTTTCCCTCAATCATGAGCTGTGATGTGTGTCGCCAGTGGATATAATGCCACCAGGATTGCGGTGTGAAAAAAATGGTGAGCTGTAGGGGGAAAGTTGGGTCTTAGGCAGTGGCAGGTGGGCTGTGGGCAAGAAGCTTTCCTGGGCTGACCAGCCAGGAGCCTGGTGGGTATGGGGGTGGGGGTGGGGGATACTTTTAGGTCAGTTCTGGTAAGCATGGACTTGTTCCCATGTTGGGCAGCCAGATGAAGGGGGACATGAATAAAGTAATTCCACAATAGCTCGGAATAGGGTATAATAAGGGGTACTTATTTAAGGAGTCTCACAGATCACAACAGGGAACAGGAATGGAATCCAGCATCCAGGTGTGAAAGCAGGGGTGGGGGAGAGGTGAGGGTAAGAGCAGAGCAGCTGGTGCCACACCTTTTGGTGCCCAAAGCCACACGCAGCCTGGTCTAGCCTCTCAAAGGCCATTGGTTGAAAAAGGTTCCCCATCAGTACCTCCTTTTATTTTCTCCAGACCGCTTTTCTCCAGAGTCTAATGAGCTGTGAAGTGACTGAAAGGAAGGTAAAAGGCACACATGAAAAAAAAAAACCTGTGCTTTGACTTAGACACCGATTGGAAATTGGTATTTCAAAATCGTTGAGAACAGTCATTTCTTGGATTTCTACTTCTTTGATGCATTCAAATTTTGGTCAGCGTCTGGTGTTCATTCTTTCTTCCTTCACCTTATTATTGGTTGGACAACCACATGTGAATAAATATGAGGAATCAGATTTGTGTAGTGAAACTCAGAACAACAGAACCGAAAGTCAGCTCAAACCACTGTATTGCATTAGTGTCATGAAAGGCACCTTGTCATGTCTAAACGATGTGTTCTGTTCGTGCTAGAAAATGCCTGAGTCAAAAACTCTATTGGCCTCTTAAGAGAGAGTTAAGACAAATATTTATATTTTGATTTGAACTTTTGGAGACTAAGGAATGAGAATAGGACCTTGTAAAAGCCAAAAATTTTCTTCTCAAAGACCCATGCTTGAGCTACGCCTTTGGAGTGTACAATAGACCCGAGGCAGTTGATACCAGCAGGGATGGTGCCCAAATTTGACCTTGTTGAACCTGAAGTGTAATTCCCAAAGCCAGCTGTAGCCTTTTGAGGCCCTTTAGGATATAAATACAACATTCTTCTCCTTTGTGTCACAACTGAGTGTTATGCTTTTCACACACTGATAAACATTAAGACTGAAAACCTTCTGTGACAGAGCTTGGAAAGTCATCACTCCGCTGGCCAGACAGAACCCTGAAGCTACAGGATGGGAACTGGCAACGGGAAGGCCCAGGAGGAGCTCTTTTTGGTTCCTTTACATAGAAAATGCTTCAGAATGAGCATGGAGACAATGTTTTTGTACAAATAAATTCAAAAAATGTTTAGTTGGCACATTTTTTAGTCACTCTGATGAGAAGCAGATGGAGGTACTGTTGAGTCCTGTCAAATATGAACTGCTCTGGACCCCGAGTATGTGTGTAAATATTTAACTAGGAAAACAGTCACACACGGGCTTCTTGGGAGCAACCTGGGAAACAGGAAGCCACAAATTATAGGTCTGAAATTTGCCATGCACGGTTTATGAGTTCAGCTAAGTAGAACCAAATGAGGAGACTGGAAATTTTATAAATAGCTCTTGGGTTTTTGGTAGAGGAGAAAAGGGGAAGGCTTAGAAGAGGGATTACTGGGCTTCGTTCCAGTACCAATCAGTACATTTAATTATAGCCAGAGCATCAAGAGTGACGTGATAGGAATTTAGTCATGCATTTACATTTCAGATGTATTTGTGATGACCTCATGCAGGGAGAAGTGGTGGGGATCCCTGTTTATCCTCAGAGTCTAAAGTTTGTTCACGCAACAGTGTTAGGTCTGTTGATCCCTTAGGAGCTGACGTGACTTGTCTGACACACTAACACACACATGTGCATACTCAAGAACATACATGGACACATACACAAACACATGGATATGCACATATACACAAGTATACTCACACACACACACACACACACACTGCTCATACTCGGTGTTGGACATGTTTTTAGGTTTCAGATGATGAGGTAGGCTTGTGTTTATAGGTTAAGTAGAGGGAAAGGCATTAGTGATTCCAAGTGCTTGCCATGTGCAAAATATTTGCCATTCAGTAGAAGCACTCTGTAATTGAAGGTGGAAATGAGAGCAGAGTGTGCCTCCCTATTCCGAGTCTTGTCTTCAGGAGGGGGAGAGTCACATGCTCTGTTGAGTTTCTTCCTTTTCAAGTTTAATTCAGGTTCATCAGATTAGTGGTCTGTGACTCTCTTCTCTGCTTTCCATTGCATACAGTGCCACCGATGGGCCGTGGATGTTAGTTTAGTCACATGTATATTTGTCACATGTACATTTATCTACATGGTCATCAAGAAAGCATGCTTCTCTCTGTGCTCATCATAGTCACCCATGTCATCCTTTCCTCTTCCCACAGGAGACCACTGTTGTGGTTTTTCTTCCATGCAGGAGTCCTGCATGGTCCCCAGCCACATGTTGCTGTCATCTCATAGCATGCTCTTAGGTATCTGGCTTCTTGACTCACCGTGTAAAGGGTAACTTAAATCATCATCACATGCTTTATCAGTAGTAATTCCTTTCTGTTTCCACTGTGTCCCTTCATAGGAACCTGTCTCATTATCCATTTCTCTTGATGAACATTTTGGTGCTCCTAGTGTCAGGGTATTTAAAATAACAAGTGACTGTGCATATATGGATATGTAGGTACATATATGCACATGTGGATACATACATGCACATGTGGATACATATAAGCATGTGTGGATACATACATGCATATTTGGATACATATAAGCACTGTAGATACATATATACACATGTGGATACATACATGCACATGTGGAAACATATAAGCATGTGTGGATACACATATGCACGTGTGGATACACATATAAACGTGTGGATACATATATACACATGTGGATACATATATAATCATGTAGATACATATATAAATGTGTGAATACATATTCTCTTTTTCCCTGAGTAAACACTAAAGGGCAGGACTGAAGGTCTCACTGATGGTTATGAGAGTCCTTCAAACATTCAAAACAACAGTTGCAGCATTTCACACTCCCATGAGAAATGTGTAAGAAAGAAGGCCTGGGTGACAGCTGAGATATTTAATTGGAAGACAGTGTCTTTGACTTCTCCAAGTTGGTGATCTTTGGGGAATCTATGGTAATCGCCTTCCCACATGTTATTGTAATTCCTCATGTGCCTCTGTTTTCTTGGCTCTAAAATATAGATTTGTAGGTCTTAGAGAGTTGAGTGAATGGCAAGAGCTAGGGAAGTTCTCTCATGAAGCTTGATCAATGGGAAAGTTAAAGCAAAGGGGTAACTAAAAGGGCTTCAGTGGGGAGGACTTTTTAAAGGTATGTAGGATTTAGGAATGATAAGGAATAAAGAGGACATTAACTACAGAGGGATTATATGAAGTTATGTCTTGCCAGGATGGAAGTATCCTACCTGGGACAATCTTCCCAAATGGCAGTGACCAAGAAAGACATTTCAAGAGACTCAGCTATTTCTAAGAGAAGAGATCAGTGACCCTCAGGCCACATTGGGCCTAAGCCAGTAGTTAACCTGTATGCCTTTGGGTAGGCTACTCTGTAAATCAAGATGTGCTAGAATTGTAAAGGCCGTAACAGAGCTCGAGAGACCATGCCATAGGTCAGAGCTGTGAGCTGAAGAATCTTTGCTGAGTTCACAGAAGACAAAAGGAGCAATAGTTCACCTTTATTTATAAATAGTGATTTGAAGAGTGAGGTTAAAATGAAAAGAAAACGTACATGAATCAGAGGGATTTTGTTCAACTTGGGTTAAACTGACCTTATTTAATTATACTTATAAAAAGATACAAGGCAGAGGATGGACAGTATTCCACATAACTAGGGTAGGGGTAGCTCCCAGATGCAGTGGAGGGGTTGGTTTTCCATGAAGGGGAGAGGAGCAGACAAATGAGGACAGCCACTGGCTCCCTGAGGTGAAAACATGAGATGTCTCAAGGCAAACCAGGGGAAGGGATGAGCTGACTGGACGGCTGGATAAGAGCTTGTTTCTCCATCCGTCAAGCTCCCACTGCCTTTCAGACGTGGGGTTAGAGAATGCACTGTGAGCTCTGTCACCAAAAAGCAGGAGGACAGACAAAATCCTTACTGTGCCAACAAATCCAATTGACAAAGTCTATTATTGAGAGGTTCTAGATGGCTGCAAGGACGTACAGTGTAGCTAGACTTTATCACCATGTTCAGGTGAAGCTGCTCTCAAGTGATGGAGAGGCACTAGGTAACATAATAATTTTTTTATTTATTTTTTACTAACTACATCATTTAGAAGATACAGGGTTAAAGCATGATTAATAAAAACCTCAGGGTCAGAAACTGGGGTTCAACCTGAAGATCTGAAAAGCAAAACAGCCAGCCACTGGCTCTTACCTCGACCTCAGTCTGAAATGGTGATCCTGCTTCCTGGACTCTCAGAAGGAGACTGTGTGTCTGAGAGTTGTTTCCTCCCATTTTATAATCCTCTCTAGGGCTGTGATCAAAGGCGTGCACCACCATCATTAAAGGCATGCACTATCCAGTTTCTATGGCAACTAGTGTGGCTACTGGGATTAAAGGTGTGTGTCATTGTGGCTGCTGGGACTAAAGGTGCGTGTCAGTGTGGCTACTGGGATTAGAAGTGTATGTTCCCACAATCTGGTCTATACTAGACTAGTGGGACTGTTTTACTTTCAGATCTTCAGGCAGTCTTTATTTATTAAAATACAATTAAAATCCACTACATAGTGTTGTAACAAATGTTGACTTTCTTCTTCCTCTTTAGCGATGTAGTAAAACTCTTCATGTAAGATGACTAGGTGTTTCATAAGGGACTTCCTCCCCACCGCCCCTTTGTTTTTTTTCTATGTAGTCCTAACTGTCCTGGAACTGTGTAGCTAGCCCAGTCTGGCCTTGAACTCACAGAGATCCCCTGCTTCTGCCTCCTGAGTGCTGGGATTAAAGACATGTGCCACCACCACTCGGATGCTTATTTGTTTATTTTTATGCAAATGCACACACTTAGATTTTAAAGATGAGAGTGATGTCCACAGAAGGCCATAGTATCAGCAAGGATCTTCTCTCTCGCTGTTGGTAGGTAGCAGGGAGTGTTGTGTTTATGATTCCTCTGTAGCATCCACCTTGCAACTGCTGACCAGCTCATCCCTGTGTTCAGATGAATTCACCTCAAAGACACAAAGGCACAGAGAGTTTTTTTAGTTCATCTAACTTTTTGAATGAAGCAACAAATAATACCTGGACCTAAATCTATATTAAAACCCTTTCTTAATCAACTTTAAAACAAACAAACAAACAAACAAACACCAAGGCATGCTTTATTGGAGAAGCAGCATATTCTTTCAGACATCTGGTGTGAGAATGAAACATACATTATCCTTTGGTGTCCATAAAATTTCTATCAGTGGAGGGAGAACCTTATCTATTCGCTTCTGGATAAGCTTGTAAATGTTACACTGAATACAGAGGTGGATAATCAATATCTACTAACACTTTTTGACTCAAGATCACTTCAGCTTTGGTATGCAATATTCCAGCTGTATAAGATCATAGAACCAAGTTCTAATTGGCCAGTCAGCAGGCAGGATGTGCAATATAAGTTCAACACAGGAAATTATGCCTCCTTGTCTTTATAAATGCTGTTTCATATTGTGTATATTATTGGATTTATTGATTAATTTGACTTTTTAAAGGGAGAAGCTGAGATTTGAGTGAATAGCGGTTGTCCCTAACTCCCTCAGATAGCTGGAGGCAGCAAGATTCACAGTATCTGTAGTCCATAGTCCATATTTCGTGGTTACAACCAAATGAGAGAGATCAAATGCAGAAGAAAGAGGAAGCGGGGAGTGCGGTTTTGTCTCCTCTTGAAAATGACAGTGTGACTCAGATTTCTGATGGCCATGTCTAATGGTTGTCAACTGCAGGTCTGTGAATCGTTTAGTTCCTGGATTCAGGGGATCTTCCCTTGGTGGAGGCTTGTCTTCAGCTGAAACCCGGGATAAGCTGCAGTCAGTGGCTAGACACAGGATCAAGAGGCCTGCCTCGATGGTCTGCACCGAGCAGCGAGCGTCATGGATTCTCATTTACCGGGAAGTTATCTTTGTTACACATGCACACATCTAGCATGCAGCAAAACTGTTGGCACACAAATAGATGTGCAGGCCGGGCGATGGTGGCGCACGCCTTTAATCCCAGCACTTGGGAGGCAGAGGCAGGCGGATCTCTGTGAGTTCGAGACCAGCCTGGTCTACAAGAGCTAGTTCCAGGACAGGCTCCAAAACCACAGAGAAACCCTGTCTCGAAAAACCAAAAAAAAAAAAAAAAAACAAAACAAAAAAAACCAAATAGATGTGCAAACAACAGTGAGCCAAACACACCATGCTTATTCAGTTCAATGTGCCCTCAGGCCCTTGCTTGGAACTTGCTGTGCTTGTCTCATTTACAAACTGATGGGAAAGTAAAAGGAAGTCTTCAGTGGGATTACTGAAATCTGTGAAAAGTGAAAGGATTAGTAAAAAAAAGGAAGGGAAAAGAAAAAAAGATTCCAGCAATCTCAACATTAATCCAGAGCGGCATCAAAGATCCCTGGTGCCTCATGTATTACTCTTATAATATGTCCAAGCAAGTGAGTGGAGTTTTTATTGTTGAACCACAGTCGTGCATAGAAATGGATTTCAGGCGAATTATCCCACTGGGTAGAAGGTAAATGACACACTTACAACATGTTCAGTTGTTCAATACTAACATGGAAATGTCATTGCTTACAGTGATAGGAGCCCAGCTGTCTAGCAGACTCAGTGATGTGTACTCAGAGAATCTCTAACAACCTGGAGCATTATTATTTAGCTATGAACCCATTTCCCAAGCGCAGCTCAACTAGGGCAGGGCAGGCAGTTTGGTAGGAAGAAGAGAGAAAAGCCAGCTTTGTCAGGCCTCAGTCATGCCTCTGGCCGGGGGAGAGACTTTGGGAGAAATTATTTGCCCCAGAGCTTAGCTTTATATAATAATAAAATATTATAATATAATTATAATATAAATATAATCTAGAACGAAGAGACTTAAATGAGATCTCCCTAGTGATTTGATTTCTTTGGAGTCTTTGCCTGCATTTAACTTTTACCACTGAAAATGAGTTCTTACTCCTTTTCATAACCTCAGAGGATATATTCTTGGAGAAGGTGGGCCTGGGCCACCCCTACATGGTGTGGTCTCACCCTGCATACAATGCCTTGCTAACTGTCTGCCAGCACAGAGCATACAATCTCCAGCTCCCGTCCGAGCAGAATCCATCGTAACAGCTCCTAAAAACGTATTCCAGTGTGTGCTGGCCACACGCTAACAGCCCTTTGTTTCGGCTCCCTGTGTTTCTGCCCCACTTCAACTGTACGAAAGTGTCAGAACATCTGATGGAAATGCAGAAGAAGCCTGACACACAAAGGAGAAAAAGTACAAAGGGACCTAGATAACTTACAACACGCAGAAAGGGATTTCAAATGATGTCTTCGCAGAGACATTTTAAGTGTTAACCAAATAGGATTGTTTTTCTTTTGAGAACAGAAATGTTGAACGAAGTTTTGCAGAGACCTTCCCTGCCTTTTCAGAAGCTGCAAATATAAACTTACTGCACAGAAGTTGAATTGCCTGTGTACTGAACACTCCCTTCTGTCATCATAGGGGCTAGAACACACCAGCGGCTAATATATTCCCATTTATTTAATGGGCCCTCAGTGATTTACGAACAGGGAAAACTGCCATTCCCTAGTCAGTTGCATGCAGATTTCAGCCAGAGTGGCCCACCATCTATCATGATGCCACTTTCAGGATTTCGTGTTCAGAACCTAACTTCTTTTGTGCATGTTACAAGTGGAGGGAGCTTACCGGCTCTTTAGAATAATGTCCTTCAACGCATAAGGCAAAACACACAATTACTTCAAGGAAAACAGGTGTCTAAAATGTAATGGTTAAAACATAAAAGAACTCGTGGAACAGTAGTTTATGTGATGGTCAGTTCTACCCGTTGACTCGACACAACCTAGACTCGCCCAGGGAGAGCCCAGGGATTGTATAAATAAAGTTGGCACACTGGTGTGTCTGCGGGGAACTGACATGATTGCCTTAATGGATGTGGTAAGCCCGGCCTGAAAGTGGGTGGCACCATTCCTTTGTCATGGACTGTGCTTGAGTAGACCGAGAAAGCTCGCTGAGCACTGAGCACACGTGCATTTGTTTCTCTCCACTGTTGAGATACGACACGACAGTGGTTTTAAGTTCCTGCTACCGTGGGTTCCCTGGGGTGATTGCCTATAACCTGGAATTGTGAGCCTAAAGAAAGCCTTTCTTCCCTGAGTTCCTTTTTGTCAGGTATTTGGTATCAGAGCAGCAGAAATGGAATCAGAACCATGTGCTTCTTTATTAACACATCCGGTAGCATATCCAGGAGCAATCTTAGTATTTTAAGATAGCTACGAATAACAAAGTGAGGATGGAGGTCCCAGGAACTGAAATGGGAAAAATGTATTACATATGTAAATACATATTACAGTGCATGGCTTGTGGCCGATATGTACAGGTGAAGATGTTTAATTTCTGTTAGAGATTAGTGACAATGAAGACATATTCTTCATTCAAATGTACAGATGTCCTGAATTCTGTTCATAGACACTTTGGAAATACCCATAAACCCAATATTAAGGACATCTGGAATATGATTATGTATGATTATGATGTAAATTTAAAGGGCATGTTTATATATAACCCTATGCATAATTATGCATATTTGTTTAATTTTCTACTGGAACTTCCATTCATTCACTTACTTATAGTCTTTAAAGCCTTTATAATCATTATTGTATGTTTGTGGGTTGATGGGTAGGTATGGGTGAGCACACGTGGTGCCTGGGTGGAGGTCAGGGTGCTCTTTTTGCAGACAGTTCTCTCCTTCCACATTCATATGGGTTTTGGGGATTGAACTAATTTCATTAGTCTTCATAAAAATCATATTTACCAGCTGAGCCATCTCTACTGCCCTTATTTATATTCTTGCATAAAACCTGGTTTGCTTATGAAAGGACTTTGAGGCAACTTCCATAAATGCATAAAGTCAATATAATAAAATTACAAGCAAGTAGAGAAAAAGAAATACAGAGGACCTATTATAGTTGTCTTTCTGGATCTGGGTTACCTCACTCAATATGATGTTTTCTAGATTCATCCATTTGCACGCATATTTCAAGGTGTCATTTTTTTTTTTGCCCCATTTTCTTTCTCCATTCTTTGGTTGAGGGGCAACTAGGTTGTTTCCAGGCTCTGGCTATTATGAATAATGCTGCTATAAACATAGTTGAGCATATGTTCTTGTGGTATGATTGAGCATCCTTTGGGTATATACACAAAAGTGGTATTTCTGGGTCTTGCGGTAGATTGTTTCCCAATTTTCTGAGAAATTGCCATACTAATTTCCAAAGTGGCTGTATAAGTTTGCACTCCCACAAGCAGTGGAGGAGTATTCTTCTCACCCCACATCCTCTCCAGCATAAGTTGTCATCAGTGTTTTTGATCTTGGCCATTCTTACAGGTGTAAGATGGAATCTCAGAGTTGTTCTGATTTGCATTTCTCTGATGACTAAGGATGTTGAGCATTTCTCAGTCATTTGAGATTGACTCATAAGTGGCTTTTCAACATAAAGCAGAGAAAAATCAGCCTATAAGCTACAACCCCAGGGAACCTGGACAACAAAAGAGGACTCTGAGAGAGACTTACATGGATCTAAGAGAGAGACTTACATGGATCTAAG
>JABTXL010001959.1:3367540-3394774 GCA_025134845.1 Neodon shergylaensis | reverse complement strand
CTTACATGGATCTAAGAGAGAGACTTACATGGATCTAAGAGAGAGACATACATGGATCTAAGAGAGAGACTTACATGGATCTATATAAGAAGGAGAAAAAAACAAGATCTCCTGACTAAATTGGCAGTGTGGGGGTCACAGGAGAAGGGCAGAAGAGGAGAGGGAGATGGAGAAAAACGCATGGCTCAATTAAAAAGAAATACAGAGGAATATAAAAACTGAGAGGCATTCTGGAATGCAATTAATGTGTGAAGTGTGCTTGTACTAAAACAGGATGGAATTCTGATTCTAGCCGGTCTTGGTGTTGCGCACCTTTAGTCTCAGCACTTGGGAACTCAAAGCAGAAGGATCAGTTCAAGGTTACCCTTGGTTGCATAGAGAGTTAGAGTCTCTCCTCTGGACTTCTGAACCACGTGAGACCCTAGCTCAGCACAAACCTCCTCCATTTTTCCAAGACTTTACTGTCAAAGAAATAATAGTTATAGACGCATGATCATATCAATCAAATAAGAAAATGTCTGTTTCACTGTTGAAGACTACAGGGAAATTAATCCGTGTGTCTTAGTGGGCTGAAATATCAAAACACCATAGAGGGCGCCTTGGATGGTGTGTCTACCTCTCATTGTGAGGCTGAGGAAGGGGCGCCAGCGAGCGTGGTTGGGTTCTGGTGAAAGCTCTTTTCCATAGATATCTTCTGCTAAGATGCCACATGCATTTGAGGGACTCAGCTGGTTCGTCATGCTACTCTGCTTTATTGAGCACACTGTCCTGGGGCTCCATCTTGTAACTTCTCAGTACTAAGCACACATTTTTCTGTGGCCACATGTTTCTGTGGGCCTTGATAATATAGGAGTGGGCCTTATGATGTCTTTGGGGACGTTAAGGTATTTATTTACCTACCTGTTACCTGCCCTGAAGTGCTTAACTCTTGAAATAAGTATTAGTGATTCTTACTTTGTTATAGATTAATGTGAGCCCACAATGAGAGCCCCGAATGTTTGCTACATTGGATTCAGCACATGATTTCAAAGACTACAGTACTCCACAGGGCCAGGGGCTAGGATATAGAGCAATAGGTTTGCCTTTAAACATATTTCATAAGTAATGTTGGTCGTAACTGAGCAATTGGGCTGAGAAGCAGTCAGTTGGATTTAATGTTCCGGGCAAGGACTGGAATGTGTCTAATTCTATGGTGCAGATTAAATACTCCAACAGTCTGGAGAACAGGAAACTCACAGGGTCACTTAACAAAACACCATACTCATATTTCAGGGTTGGAGGAGTGCCTGGATCATGTAGTCTCTGGTGCTGGAGACTCTCACACTCTGTGGAGTACAGCTCAGATTTCTGGTTGCTGCTCTTCTCTGGCCCCAGGAGATGATCCAGACATCACCGCTGCATCTGTGACTTCCTAGGGCCCTAACAGAACTACTCTCTGAAGAGCATAGTACATGCAAAAGCACTACTCAGAACACTTTGGTACCTGTGGCTGCTCATAGGTGAACTGCATAAGTTCACAGACATGTACTGCTATGATGGAAATATCATTTCTAAGTCTGTCATAGTGTCAGCATTAGGAGATGGGTGAGTCATGAAGTTCTGTCTTCACAAATATATTAATGCTGGTCTATGGGATGAGTCTGATGTCCCAGATATGGGCTTAATATAAAAACAAATGAATCTGGTCTCATTATTTCTGTCCTGAGTGTGTGTACATGAAATTCTGTCATGTTATGACAAAAATCTCATGCTCAGACAAGAATCTCACGCCACTTCCGATCCCTTCCAGCTTCCAGAGCCATGACTCAAACAGTTTTCTGTTGCTTAAAATTTCCTCAATTTTTGGTATTCTGTTATAGCATCAGCAAACAGATGAGGAGCCTAGATGATCCGCACTTGGTACAACGATGTGTTAGCCTGGAAGATATAATAGCTGAAATAATGCTAATTTCAATTCTAAACCCTTCAACACAGTGGACTATTTTAGCTGTGACTGATAGAACATTTTGTGCCTGCCCAAAGATAATTAACTGCCAAATATATACTTCAAAAAGTGGTTGAGTTAGCTTGCTTTATGGATTTGTTGATTATGAGCCAGTTATTAGTGGAGCAGAGTCTAATATAGATGACGACTTTGGACTTGGGGTGGTTGGTTTGTGCTTTCCCTTCATGGTTAGGCATCAAGGTCACTTCATTAAAGCAATTATTTGCTCAGAACAATAAAGACAATGTTGTCCAAATAGCCATCTGCAGCCTTTTATCTATAGTATGTTCTTGCCAAAAAGGAATGTTCATTGGTCATCTAAGAAAAGAATAAGTTACTAAAAACTGCGAAAGGTCTATCGCTTCAAAGTCCATGGGAAATTTAAAACTTATGTGCCTCTCTCACACACATATACATATATACATACACACCGAGTGTAGTATGCACATGTATATATGCCCATGTATATATGTGTGTGTTTATGCATATGTATTATTTGTTTTTGAGTTTGAGACAATGTCTCGCTGTGTAGCCTAGCCTGGCCTGGAACTCACCCGAAATCTGGGCTTCTCTCCAACACAGCAATCCTGGCATTACAGGCACAAACCACCATTCTTGACTATGTTTATATTTCTAAGGGGGTCTATTTTGTTTTCTTAGTAAAGGAGAGTGTGTTTCTCAGTAACTAACTTTGTGTGTGTGTTTCTGAAAATCAAGAATTGCATCTTACATCTGCAAGGCAAGTGCTCTTCTATTGAGCTGCAGTCCAGCCTTAAGGTTTATATTAGAATTAGTTGAAGAATAGTTCCCGAGGCTTAGTGAGACATCTTAACTAGTAATACTTTATGTTTACTTAGTTGTTCTGCTTTGGCCTTTGCTGTGGATTTTGATGTGATGCAGTGAATGATAGTTGTTCTTCCCACCCGTGGGTCTGATACTTGCTTTCCTTGCAACTGTGACAAAAGTGTCTGACAAAAGGGAGGAAGGAAAGGTTGACATGGGCTCATGGTTTGTGGTTCCAGTCTATTTATTCTCTACTTAATTTCAATTTGATTTTATATGAGACAATAAAATAGATTTGTTCTCATTTTGTGTTTTGAAAAAAAAAAACTGATCTTCAAGATTCATTTAGAAAAGGTTAAATGAAACCTGAAGGGTTGTAAACTTGAGCAAAGTTTTAAAGGTAATTGTATCTTAAAGTTGAATTTTTATTGAACAAAAACCTTAGAAACCAATATCATTTTTTGATTTAGGAAGGTTATGAGAATAAGCAATACCCCCGAGGAGGTTAATGTATTATTTAAAGTAATAATTTTAACAATTTTAAACTCATGTTCAAAGATAAAATTGGACTAATTTTCAAGAGCTATCAGTCTTAATTTCTCAGGAAATCACAGTGATTAACTGCAGGCAGCCACTCTTGTGCTTTGAAGATAATATGGATGGGTTGGGGGTTTGAGAGGAAAGAGGAATGATGTATATTCTAACAAGTGCTTCACAGTTGAAGCATCCCCTGTCTATCTCTCTTGAAGTAATTCATATGTTCAAGGCAAAATCCCCCACTTCAGCTTCCTTTACTGTCTTTGGCTTAAAACCCAATTCAAATGAAGGACTAGAATGTTTTTCTTAGAATTGGAACAAAGAAATTTTTCCTTTAATGGAGTGCATAATATGCCAATTCTAAAGAAAATACTGTCATGTGCAGAGAACGCTGAATATTGAAGACAGTTCAGTTCCTCCCGTGGGTGTATCTCAGGGCCCTGTCTTGACTTCTCTATGAAACCAGACACTGGACAAAGACGGTAATGTCACACTCATTACTCTGTCCTTTGAAATTACTCTCTCCCTTTGAAACGAGCTATTGAAACTGCTGACTGTTAAGGAAATTGCTCATGGATGAGAGACTAAATGGACTGCCATGCCAGCCGAGCCTTCTGGAGATGCTGTAGTTCTCATCGGTGGAGGAAAGAAAAGCAACTTATTTTCTTCAAATCTTTCCAAACTCAGAATGAGGTAGGAAGTAGGTCTGTGTCTAGTCCCACCCAGATAACAAGCACAGTTTCTCCTTCCCAGACCCGGTGGGATTACCTGAAATTTTAGTATCCTTGAAAGCTTTGCTTAACTCTGAGGTGGCCAGGACCCTAGACTTCTAGGATGGGAGCCTGTGGTGTTCGCCTGGCTGGACGGTTTGCCTAGAAGCTCATATTATTGACTGTCATTGAAGTCACATGCACTGATTTCCAAATCTTTCCTGCCTTAATCCTAAACTAAACAGAGGGATCCTGAGGTCCAAAGGAAAAGGAGAAGAAGAAAAATGATCTGGTTTAACATGCAAAGAAGTTTTTGTAAGAAATGCTGGTATTTATCCTGAGATAGTGTTTGAGGAAGAAGGAAGAAATTACATCCATTCTTCCTGGGAACACGTGGAGATGTGAGCTCTTGCATGCATCAAGTGCAAAGACAAGAATGTGACGAAAAAGCTGATTTCGGATCATTTGATATAGTTAATATGCATCTTAGACATTGTTTCTAGTGAAACTGTGATAATTTCAAAAAGCAGTTCAAAAATGTTTAGATAAAGCTGGTGTCATGCTGCTCTGTAATTTAGCACAATGAAACAAGAGCTGAGAAGCCCAGAATTTGCACCATGGAAAGAGCAGGAAAAATAGTTTCAATTTATTTTGCATGCAAATAGAAGGTTTCTTGCTTTAGGGTGATATGTATGTCATCTCTATATTTAAATTTTGGCCCCAGAAGCAGTCTTACTGCTTATATGAATGTGCATAAATTTCTATTCAAAAGGAAAAGATAATTTAAAAATACCCACCTCAGTGGAATGGCAACACAAATTAAGCAATTCATCCTTGTCAAAAGAAATTTATTAATTAAAAACTGACACTAAGTTTATTTTATAGGAGGCAATTATTTAGTGTAACTGCGACTAAAATAAAATATTTGTATAATCTATTGTGGAATTCTAAAATGTATATTCAAAATATAAAACATCCTAACCCATGAGTCAAAAATGTTCAAACTAAGTCTAACTGTGACTGTAATAAATATTTGTATAATCTATTGTGGAATTCTAAAATGTATATTCAAAATATAAAACATCCTAACCCATGAGTCAAAAGTGTTCAACCTAAGTCTAATTGTTAGGAAACAATTAGATGAACCCAAACAGAAGGGATGCAACAACCAAGACTAGAGACAGTGTAGATACAGTAGATTCTATAGTAGCCATGCTTTCTACACCCAAAGATTCGACCTATTTCAGATTGTTTATTAGAAAAGAATTGCACCTGCATAGGATGAGGAACTTTCTTTTCTTGTTCTTATTTCTTAAGCAACACAGTGTAGTATTATTATTATGTAGTATTATTATGAAGCATTCATATTGCATTATCTATAGTACTGCGGTCTAAAGCACACTGGAGGGTGTTAAATGTTTTATTCTATGTAAGGCACGAGATCATCCTTGACTGTGGTATCCACAGGCTTCTGGAAATAGCCTCCCCACAGATATTAAAGATATACCACACATAAAGTAGTGATCCTTGATTGAAACCTGGATTGAAAATGAAATGCAATGACTTCTCTGGACCAGAAAGGACATTGTTAAGACAGGGAAATTTGAATTGTATAGGTTTCTTAACAGAAGAATATATATTTTTGAACAAATATATGATTTAGACAATGAGTGTATTATTATTATTAATTTGAAACCCTTTCCCACTGGTAAAACTCCAGGAAAATGGTTGGAAGTTCTAAATTCATGAACACATTTTTCTTTTCTTCTCTTTAAAATGTGTATGAGTGTTTTGTCATCAAGGATGTAAATACCATGTGTGTGTCTGATACCCTTGAAGTGAGACTAGGAAAGAACATGGATTCTCTGGAATTAGAGCTACAGACAGTTGTAGCTACCACCTGTGTGCTGGGAACTGAACCTAGGTCCTCTGCAAGAGTGACAAGCACTCTTAACTGTTGAGTCACCTCTCCAGCCCCATGTGCACATTTTCAAAGCAATTAAAAACCTGCTGGGTATGCACACAAAGGGTTAGAGCAAGCTTTTCAGCACAGCCCTGGGCATTCAGTTCCAGGGACCAGTGATTTCTCACAGCTTGGCACTCATGTCTTCCTTCCAGGGAGATGAAACTGTGCAGCTAATTCTCTGGGAGAGGCTCCTGGCCATTCCACATTCACCAACTTAAGTCCTTTGTTGTGTGTTCTCGGGTTGATATGCAGGATTTCAGCTCATAGGTAGCTGAAACTCTAATGACATTCTTTTTTGTTCTTTCTTGTATAGATCACCATCAGCAGCAGACCTGGACTGAGACAATCACTTCACACATTTTTGGTATGTAATTGACAGCTCTCCAAATCTAGTTCTTTGAGTGATGTTTGTGACCTGAAAATCCCACTCTCCACTCTGTTATTCTGATTCATGAGCCAAGTCAGAATAAGCCAAGTATGCTTGTCCCCAAGCTAATATTATGAAAAGGAAAGATATTAGTATTGGTAAATTACCAACTCTGTTTACCTTTAATTTCTCTTGAAAATGGATTCTGGGTGGTGATTATTTTACAAGGAAAGAATTGTTTATATATTTATGGGTTAATTTCTTTTTATTTTCATTTCAGTCTGAGTAAAGCTTACTGTAGCAGACTAAGCACCACAGAATCATATTATGACAAGATTCTGCTTTGTAAACAACTGTGGGTTTAGACGTCCAGATATAAGTTAGATGTTCTACAAATGAGTATTGATTATTATAAGCTTATAATGAATTATAATATAAAGACATAACAGCCTTAAAATATTCCTATACTTAAAATTCAACTCTAATGACCTATCCAAGATTCTGTGATTTTAGATATAAATGTTTTTGCTATTCCTTTGGTATGTGATTTATAAAATGACTTAAGAAAGATTATATATTTTGCTCGCAACTGTGTCATATAATTCCCTATTTGAAGATGAATGCTTAAGAGAAATCCCATACTAGCTCAAAATTGAGTATAATAGAGGGTTATTTATTTAGGGGCAGACTCACAGATTACAGTCCTCTGCTCAAACAGGTAACAGCAACCGAATCTCACAGCCAGAAGAGAGACCAGACATGCCCTTCACATTAGCATACAGTATAAGAGGCCACACTCAAGTGGGCAGGTAACTTAAAGGCTACAGGCTGTAGGAATTCCTACAGCATCTCCCCCTTTTGTTTAAATAAGAAAGTTCTAAGCTGAATACAATATTATATGCAATAAAAACAAATATCAGGTATAAAAATTAGAATTACAGCCAGCATAAACAATATCAAGCAAGAAACGTGATAAATGTTTCAATAATTATTCTATCTTAATGAATTTAAGTCTTGTATAATAAATAACTTGACCAAGTCATGAGATGAAAGTAACTACAACTATCTAGTCTTCAACCCAAATGAAGACCCGAGACGGGAAATAATATTACTTGAATAAGTAGGAAGTGCAATCAAGCAACTTCCAAAATGTGCAAAAAATGACAGAGATAACTGGCTACCTGAGCAATCACCCAAAGTCTCATTTGCAACATTGGAGCAATCAACTTTGGCTAAGGCCTAGAATAACTGACAGACTATTTTCAGAGGCAGGAAAATTTTCAAAACTGTATTACAAGTCTTGGCAAGATTTGACAGTCTCTTTTCTTGTATCCTGCTTGTCCTGTCTGGACATAATGAATTTTGTCAGTGCTTGATGCATGGGCAGTTCCTTGTTCAAAGGACAGTTTTGCCAAGAAGAAAACAAGCTCCAAGTGGAGTGTCTTTGGTGCTCAACATTCTCTTGAGAATAGACTGGTGCTGCCAGGAGCGATTGTGTCTTACATCAAATTATTTAAAGGCCATATTCTGTAGCTCTTTGGAGTGGTTGAAGATTCCCTATCTATGCAGAATACAATCTCTATGTATCTAAAGAACCTGATTAGTCTAACTATAAGTATGATAAAACATGGATGACTATTGACCTATAATTCTTAATAGCTATATAACTTAAAGACTAAGATTTCATATTAAAATATTAAACAATCTTTAAACAACTGTGCAACAAATGAAGACAGTGACCTCAAAATGTAAACAATGTATAAGTATCTTGATCAGAGGTAGGAATGTATACTGAAATATGCTAAAAATATCCTAAAATTGTATCAACATACATAATGTCTTTTTTTTTTTTTGGTTTTTCGAAACAGGGTTTCTCTGTGGCTTTGGAGCCTGTCCTGGAACTAGCTCTGTAGACCAGGCTGGTCTCGAACTCACAGAGATCCACCTGCCTCTGCCTCCCGAGTGCTGGGATTAAAGGCGTGCGCCACCATCGCCCGGCTCATACATAATGTCTTAAGCAGAGGTAGAAGCGTGTTGGGTGTAGACTGCTTGTTTGTCCCGGCCGCCCAGAACTAAAATAATTACACAGAAACTATATTATTTAAGACACTGCTTGTGGCTAACTCTTACATCTTAATTTAACCCATTTCTATTAATCTGTGTATTGCCACATGGCTGTGGATTACCGAGTAAAGTTTTAGGCGTCTTTCTCTGACAGGGCTACATGGCTTCTCCCTAACTCCATCTCCTTTATCCCAGCATTCAGTTGAGTTTTCCCCATCTAGCTCTGTTCCCCTATAGCTCTGCTATAGGCCAAAAGCAGTTTCTTTATAAAACCAATGATATTCACAGCATACAGAGGGGAATACCACATCAGAAGCATGCATGCATACAATATGACAAAATAACTTTGCCTAGGTATACAAATATTGTAGACTAAAATTGGAACATATTCAATATAATTTAAGTTTGTATCATATATAAGAATCTATACCAATGTAAATAATAGCTCACAAGTATTCACTCTATTACTCACTTGTATTATTAGTTTGAGTAAGCTCACACTAATCTATTATCCCATCCATTTTTTCCCTTTTTTTCAAAGAGATCCCTGAGCTTACATAATTTTCCCCCAACCCTTATAACAATTATAATCAATTCCTAAATTATGAGGATAAACTTTGTTGGAAGAGGGGATGTTGTCTTCTAGAATTACTTCCAGCTGTCATGGGGGCAATGTTCTTTCTATTGGAGCCTGTGAAAGTAAAATGTTGGTTAAGTTCGAAGATTACTGTCTGGTATAATTGCAAATAGTCTCTGAGTATTTGGTAGGGTTTTTCTGAGGTTCCTATTTAGAGTTCTGGCCAGAACGTTGTAAAAAAAATGCACCATTTCAGCTAACCAAGTTGGAACCATCTTGAGCAGTTGGTACCCAAAACGGGTCATACAGTAGCACTATCAGCATCATAATATCATATAAACCAGGTGGAGCTGTTGTTGTGGGGCCCCATCTTCTTCCTGGAAACTTCAAAGATTACTGCAGGAAAATTCATTGTTCATTGTGGAAAACTTAAACATTATTTATTAGACATATATTCAATGAAAGGTACAATAGAGACAAAAATTATAAAGAAAAGAAAAATATTTTCTAAATTCTTCTTTCTATCCCATACCATGGCTCATGACGTGAGACAGAAACTCTGAATGTTTATTTTAACAACATGCTTGGATTTAGAGAAGGATAGAGGCAGTGTCCAACTCCAAAGCCAGCTTTTATTTTTAAGTGAGTCATGATTATTATTTTATTTAGTATTCAGAGATTCTTACTCTCAGGTGACAGGTCCTTATAAGTGATAATTCTCTTTGCTTGGTGATCCTTTCTGGATAATTATTTTTTTCCTCTTTAGGCATCTAGATGTCCAGAGTCTCTTGACTTTTTGAAGATAAGTATTTTCCTGCAAAGACAAGAACAGAACCCTGCCCCAACCCTTATGACATTTTGATGTCTCTTCATTCCTTTGGAAATTGTTTCTCTTACTCAAGATTCAGTATTGTAGTCAAATGTCTCAATGTTCATTGTATGCAGGATCCATTCATCCACTGGTGCTGATCTAACCTTTAAAGGCCCAGTATCTTTTTGCATTCTGAGTTGGCATTTTCAAAAGCCAGAGATTCAATAAGTACTCATCTAGCATCTGGGTCTGTTACTTCTATTTGTACAGCCTTAGTTAATCTTTGTAAAAAGTCACTAAAGTGTTCTCTCTGGCCGTTTTTAACTCTGGTAAATAATTCAATTCATTTTCTTAGTTCTTGAATCCTGTCCCAAGCATTTAAGGCTGCTTTGTGGCATAGGGACAAGATGTGTTCATCATAAAGAGCTTGAGCCTATGGGTCAGTCAGCATTAAGTGCCCTCACCAAAATTTGATCTTGGGAAGTCTCAAGTCCTTTTGCTTTTCCCTGTTGTTCTAAACTTCTAAACCACTAAGGTAAAAGCAAGGCAAGTGGACAGGGGTGGGAGACTTTCTGGGCTGTGGACTGATTAGGCCTTTTAAGCCAGTCCACCCTGTAGGTATGGAGTCCAGATCCATTGGGTGCCAGATGAAGACAGATGAATAAAAGAAATCCCATACTGGCTCAGAACTGAGTATATTAGAGGGTTATTTATTTAGGGGTAGACTCACAGATTACAGTCCTCAGTTTGAACAGGGAACAGCAACTGAATCCCACAGCTGGAAGAGAGACCAAATGTGTGCTTTACATTGGCATATATAGTATGAGGCCATGCCCAAGTGGGTAGGTAACTTAAAGCCTACTGGCTGCAGGAATTCCTACAGCACTTATTTGTTTAGTTATTCTTTTAAAAAGATGGACATATTCTAAGTTTTCAGGGGGAATACAGGGGGTATATTACTTTTAGAATTATCTATGAAAGGCAGCTCATTTTGGGACTCTTTGTGGATAATTATTCAGAAAGTATTACTGTATTAATGGAATTTTCTTTTCTCTAGGCCAGGAAATGATAATATTCATGAGTCTCTCTACTATGCAGTTTCTACCAGTTCCAATTATTTGACTACTATCTTTGAAGCCTTGATTCTTTTTTTCTTTTTAGTGGAAAGAGTCATTCCCTTTTTATTCTGTAGTAACCAAACCCCATGGTGCTAGGTGTTCAACTCAATGATGTGAAAGTCAGTTTTGGTGTGTAGCTCAGGTGTTCATATGTCTTCAAATATATATTCTTATCATTCTGACAAGTGCATAGGAGGTATTTTAAAACCATTTATTTTATATGTATATGAGTATATGAAAGTTTGTATGGGCGTCATATACATGCAGGTAATTGTGAAGCCAGAAGAGGGTATCAGACCCGTAGGGACTGAAGTAGTTGTATGTTGCCTAATGTGGATACTAAGAACCAAACCTAGGTCCTCTGCAAGAGCGTCAAGTATTCTTAACTATTGAGCTACCCCTTCAGCCCATCAGGTATTATTTTTGATGACATAGTTAATATGATTTAGATTTTGACTTCTTTGGTAAAGAATGCTTTATTATAAAGTTGAATGCAGTATTGAATAATTTAGAGGATACCTTTCATATTTATACTTTCCCTGATGGTTTAAAAAATTAGTTTCCTGAGGTATTGATGAAAACGAGAGTTCAATCATTTTCAAAAATAAGAACTTTTGAAGGCGTAAGTCACAAAACAATCCCACACCAGTTTGGAATTATGATTAATAAAAGGGTTATTTATTTAAAGGAAAAACTTACAGATCACCGTCCTAGAGAACAGCCCTCTGCACTACCAGGAAAGGAGTCTAGTAGCCAGAAGTGGAGTCCAATGCAGCAGAGACCACGCCCAAGTGGGCTGGTATCTTCAAGGCTATTAGCTGAGGGAGTGGAAGGAGCTCCTGCAGCATACTTTTTCTAGTAAAACCTTTAGGCGAGAGACCTCTTCAGCATGAAAAGCATCTATTTAGAGCCTGACTCATCAGAGAAAGGCATCAGAGAAGGGCATCCAGAAAGCTGGATTAGAGGGGGTCTAAAATCTCTTGGTAAAACCTTGTGTTGATGTAAAGTAATGACCAGCTCTCCCGTCAATGACCAGACTGGATGATTTAATTTTTAAAAGTATTGTCAAAATGTGTATCTCGAAGAACAATCAGAAGTGCTAGAAGGGTGAAGAGAGCAGCTCCAGACACTGATGGCTAGGACTGAAGCTTGGCTCAGACGCATTGTTAGTTATGCAATCTTCACCTTGACCCTTAACCTTTGCATGACTGATTTTCTTCTTTTTAGTTATTATTATTGTTGTAGGGAAGGGGAACATGCCCAACCAAGTTCATGGAGGTCAGACACTTCTTTTCTTTTTAATGGAGGGCTGGGCTAGTGACTCTTAAGGCTGGAGCAGGTATCAATGAATTAGCGTGAACACAGTGTTTAGAAAAATGCCTGGTACTTAGCAGAGAGCTTAGAATGCTAATAGTGATTGCTTTTGCATCAGCAGGGGGATGAGTGTTTCTTCCAGGCTGTTGTGCATTTGATGCTGATCCCGCAGGTTTAGGACTTTTCAGAGTAGAGTGAACCTTGTGATGATTTTCACATTCCTAAAAGTTCTATCCTCGGGCATCATTACGGGGTGTCCTGGTTCCACCTGAAGCCCAACAGGAAGGCGACTAGCAGTGTATCCTCTGCTTCTTGCCTAAGCCTGCAGGAGCCTATCTTAGCTCTAGTTCTTGTCATTGTAACTTCCACCTCTCATCTTCCTCTCAAGGCCTCCTCAGAACACTGCATACATTGAAATACCTTTGGGACTCAGCTTATGAAGAAGAGGTTTAAGTGATTTTTTTTAACCAGTTGTTTCTAAGAGGAGGACTTGAGGCAGCCAGTAAGCTTATGAAATGTCCTTCAGCCATTGCAAAAGTATTTTAGCAATTTTCATCCTTCGGGTGGTCATTGGGCAGTGGTGAAGGAAACTTTCTGTCACAGCTTGGTTCCTAGTCTATGCCTGTGCAGTAGGAACCAGCAAGTCATACTCAGTTCTCACTCCCATGCGTCTAAGTTTCTCAGCCCATGGACATTTTCAGCCCTTCCCAGGCTTCTTAAGCATAAAATGCCTGTCTAATTATTTTGACATATTCCTGCTGGGCGGTGAATATTGTGAGTTTTGTGAGAATGCAATTATGAACACAGGGTTATGTTTTTCTTACTCTGTCTTTCTTGTTGTGTCTATCAGTGCTGTGTCTATCAGACCTACTTAATTTGATTTATGTTACCAAGTGATTCAGGGCGCCGGTGGATTTTTTTCCAGCACAGAATGTGTGGGGCCAAGTCTCATTCCAAAGTTTCTGATCTACTTTAAAATAATTTTTTGGGGGGTAAAAATCTTGTGTGCTGGTGGTAAAAGAATAGATGACCACATATGTTTGTTTTTCTTGAAGATGCCTATTTTTTTTGCACAAAATATGCCATTATGAACAGGAATGAGGACAACTGGGTTATAAGGCAAGACTTGGCAAGCTGAAGACATAGACTATCACTAAAAAACAGAATCTGCAAGCTGTTTTGGTTATCTAGAGGGCAGATTAACATTTGAGAAGTTTTTTTTTTCTAGTGAACAAAATTTTTTCCTTCCTATATTTCAGTTCAAAAATATGAAAATAGCTTTGTAAGGGGCGGGATCCAGTTCCAAGAATGATGAGGTGTTAGTTGGAAATCTCAGATCTTTTGAAGTTAGTTCTGCAAATGAATAGAACATTTTTTATTTTTTTTAATGTGAAAAAATTCTGTGCTACTTTGTAGCCAGAGAGAAATCAGTGAAGGCCTGCAAGCCCAAAGGTTTCTTCTTCTCTAACATTTCCATTGTTGTTAAGCCTGTCGCACTCTGTGGAGACATCACCATTCCTGATAAAATCGCAAAAAGGGAACTCACTCTCCTGGGTGTCAGCTTACACAGGAAACATGCAAACAGATCTCAAAGAAATCTCAGGGCCTTTGTTAATAATTGATAAGCCACAAGGAGCTCTTGAGGTGCTATCGAAATTAACCCCTAGATCGCAGAAGCTCAACACAGCAGACCTTTATTTCGTATCCACACCGAATGAATAAGAAATCCGTGCAGTGTGCCAGTTGCTGAGGAGGCGAGGGATCCCATCTATGGAGTCCATTAGAGATGCGGGCTAATGCAAACTCTGCCATCTTGTGGCACCATCTTGTTAGTAAGTGACTTCAAGGGGTTGCCACCAGGGAGGAAGGCATGATGGAGCATGCTAACTGTCTTAAAACTGTAAGTGACACCCATCACCTCTGCCCAGACTGTTGGCTGTAGTTACTCACCCTGTCTCTCCCATCACACAGTGCATTCAGGGAGGAAAGAACTAGTAGAGGCTTCAGGAGTCACCTATTCTTTTACTATGAAATTTTTGCATCTATATGCAGTATCTTTCCTTCCCAAATCCTTCACAATATCAGTTCTCATGCTTTACTAGGTAGTTGAGCTATCTGAATATTTTAATAATAATTTCACATTAAATGGATATTTATTTTTATTTTTTATGTCTACAGATGTGAGCACACATGAGTCTATGTGCACCACACACGTGTGGGAGCCCAGGAAGGGTGGAAGAGGGCAGCAGATCATCTGGATGTAGAGTTGCAAGCAGTTGTGAACCCCCATGCTCTCTGCAAGAGCAACTAGTTCCAGCCCCTAATTTTGCATTCTAAACTTACCAGCTTTAATAGGAACATATTGAAAATAAAGATTATGGAGAAGAAAATTTTTTGTTTACTTACACAAAATGTAAAAGTTAAGAGGCTTTGCCTGTTGTGCCTCGCATGGCATCCTTAAGCCCCAAACATTGTGCTTGGCACATGGTTTATCATATTCGATGAATGAACGAATGAGGGATGAGTTCCAACCTAAGCCCCACGCTCACTCTTGTGTCAGATTGACATACGATTGACAGCATCATGGAGATGGAAAGAGACACTTCTTGAAGTAAATGGAGCCTGTCTGAAAGGAAACTGGGTGTCCAAAACCAAGGTACTTCTGATGAGTATTAAGAGAGACAGGTTCGGGATTGGAAGTGGAAGAAGGCTGCAGGCTCTGAAACCTGACTGATTTTCCTATTTGCTTGATGCTGAGTTTTAAACATACAATTGCCTTTATGTGTTATTATAGTTTTAAGTGCTACACAATTATCCCTGGGAAGGTTACAGGGTCAAACATTCCTCCTGATTTCTGAATATATGTTTTTTTTTTAAATTTCAATCAGAAGTTTGACTTTTACTGACCAATAGATAGAAAAATAAGATTTGAAATACACACAGACGCACGCACACACGTTTCAGAATAGATTCTCAGATGGTAAACTTGTCGTCAGTGTGTCTATAGTAGGTTAAACAGTACACCTATTATTTGGTTTATCTTTACTTCTTTTTTTCAAGACAAGGTTTCTCTGTGCCTTTGGAGCCTGTCCAGGAACTAGCTATTGCAGACCAGGCTGGCCTCGAACTCACAGAGATCCACTTGCCTCTGCCTTTTGAGTACTAGGATTAAAGGCGTGTGCCACCACCACCTGGGGGTTTATCTTTACATTTATCCCACATCCAAATACACTTTTTGCAATTATGATTCTAGGTTGGCTAATTGTATGAGTTGCAACTGGAAAGTTTTTGTTTATATTTGATTTTCCCCTTTTAATTTTGCTTGAGTTTTATTTCATTACCTTTCCTCAAAACAACAGCTTTTGTTGTCACTAATTTTTCTCCATAGCTTTCTTTATTGATTTCTGCCTTTATTATAGACATTTTTAAAATTTTTTTTTAATTTTTTTAAATTTATTTATTTATTTATTAAAGATTTCTGTCTCTTCCCTGCAACCGCCTCCCATTTCCCTCCCCCTCTCCCAACCAAGTCCCCCTCCCTCCTCAGTCCAAAGAGCACTCAGGGTTCCCTGCCCTGTGGGAAGTCCAAGGACCACCCACTTCCATCCATGTCTAGTAAGGTGAGCATCCAAACCGCCTAGGCTCCCACAGAGCCAGTACGTGCAGTAGGATCAAAAACCCATTGCCATTGTTCTTGAGTTCTCAGTAGTCCTCATTGTCCGCTATGTTCAGCGAGTCCGGGTTTATCCCAGGCTTTTTCAGACCCAGGCCAGCTGGCCTTATTATAGACATTTTCTGACTTGGGTTTGATGTTTTGCCATTACTTTAATCTAATATACTGAATCATATTTGCCTTATTCTTTGTAGAGTTTTCATTAGATACTTAAGAAGCATAAATTGTCTACTAAAATACATTAATCATGTCTCAAATTTTTACATTTATTTCAGTGACGATAAGTTCTAAATATTTCCCATTTCAGTTACTTTTCAATGTCAATGTTTATGGTATGTGAGATTGCTTCCAGGGACACAGGCACTCATACTATGGGGGCTCAAGGAATTGGTTCAGTTTGTGAGGTGTCTGCTATGCAAACATAAGGACCCAAGTTCTATCCCCTTATCTCATGTACAGGTATGGTGACATCCTGTAAACCCAGCACTAGGGATGGAGATGGTGCCGAGACAGGACAGTCATGGGGCTCTTCAGCCAGTCTAGCCAGGATCAGAGCCCCAGGTCCAATGAGACATCCTATCTCAGAAAAGGAGGTGAGGACAAGCACATGCACAGGTGTACGTGCTGGCATACATATATGTACACACATGCATATACTCCATATACCATACAAATTAAGATGTATGAAACTAAGCTTTCATTATTACTTTATATAATTAATGGATGTTAGAGAAAATATTCTGAGGTCAATGTGTTTAAAAACATACACCTATGCTGGACAGGAGTATGTATTCTGCTTTATAACTGTGAAATTCTATCTTAAGGGTCTGAATTCACTAACTGCCCTACACATCACTGGTCTTTATTGTCCTCTTTAGCTATTCATTTTGAACAGTAGTTATGTTGTCATTATTGAGTTCTTTGAAGCACAATCAATAAAAACTTAGAGAAATTTGGCTTCAACCTGAAGATCCAAAAAGAAAATTAGCCAGCTCTTACCTTGACCTCAGTCTGAAATGGCGATCCTGCCTCCATGAATCTCAGAATGAGACTGAGTCTAAGAGATGTCTCCTCCCATTTTATAATCCTCTCTCGGCCTGGGAATAAAGGCATGCACCACCCAGTTTCTATGGCAACTAGTCTGGCTACTGGATTAAAGGTGTGTGTTACCACTGTTTGGTCTGTAAGGCTGACCAGTGGGGCTGTTTTAATCTCTGATCTTCAGAAAAGCTTTATTTATTAGAATACAAATGAAATGCCACTACAGTTCTTTATATCTGTCTCCAGTTCTGAGTCATGACTGCTTAACAGACTTTATTTTTGTGTGTGTGCATGTGTAGGGGAGGTGGAGGGCAGGATCTCACTGTGTAGCTCTGGCTTAAGTTGGGTAGGTTGCAACATATCAATCTATAAATGATATTGTGATAATTATTACTAACTTCAAACATGAAGTTTGACTCTTATTTGAAACTAAGTTTATAAATCAAGTGCTTTTTGATCATAGATACAATATGGAAGGGTAAACAAAGGGTTCTAGAAGACAAGATAGACATCCTGTTGACATCAGGGTAATAGGATGCTTGCAGTAGTTATTATTAATAGTCTCAGTTAATAGGTGGTCCTTTCATTTAGTTATGTATTCTTTAGTTGTTCCCAATGATGGTAGATAGAACAATAGATTTCATTATAGAAATCTAATATATTTTCTCAGATATGTGTTTTCTTAGGTATTTTATTTTAATATTCCTTACATGAGGAACTGTTACTCAATTTAATATAATGGCCATGTATTTGGTAACTTTCTATGTTTGCATGCTAATTTTAATACTTCATGTATAGATTCTACATGTTAAATTCTATACTCTGAAAATATTTGAAGTCTTAATTTCTTTTTTAACCACCATATCTTTACTAACTCTTTTACCAGTGTCTCTGAAACTATGCCGTTGGATGGTAGTAATAAACACCTTTGGCTTATTCCTAATATCAAAGGAAAAGGTCCTGATGTGGCTCCATCATCTGTGATAAAGGGAAAATAGGAATCCCCTTCCTGAAAAGGGCCCGTGTTAAGAATCCTGGGAAGTCCTGCTTGACAGTTAACTTCCGATCTCTCTCTGAGGTTGAGTTTGGCTGGGTGACTGGATCTGGGACGTGGACCAGAGATCATGACTTGAGATCACGTTTGAAGTTGTGTACCTGGAGCCGGAGGTCCCTGGGCTTCTTCCCTGCAGCGTGTTTCCACTTCCCAGATCCATACCGAAGCTTGGGTCTGTCTGCAGAGCCCTTCTAGAGTATGTGGACTTTGAAGTGAAGCTCAGCTTTCATTAGAGGACATGGTCTCTTTCAGATGTGAAATCTTATGAGTGTCACGTGAAAGGGAGCTTAGTGGTAGGCTTGAACCCGAGAATCGTACACACAAGAAAAAGGAAGAAAACAAGGAATGGAGAGGGAACGAAAGAAAGAAAGAAAAAAAAAAACAAGTAAGAAATTAAGTCTTATGAGCCTAAAGGAGTTTAGCAGTGGCCTTTACCTAAAGCTGACTTAGGAGAATTCCTTGAGGCTTTGAGTTCAAGACCAGTCTAAACAACACAAAGAGACTCTCAAATACATAAAGTCAGTAAAAGAAAAATCCCACGAGTTTGAGCCTATAAGGTCACACAAATTGCAATTAAACAGCTATTTCATTTTAATCAATTAGTAATGTAAACTTTCGACAAAATCATACTTTAACGCTATGGTCATAGAGGAAAAAATAGACTTTTTAAAAAATACTTTATGATGATAGACTTTTAATTTTGAGATTAAATGAAATTAAGGAGGGCATGGAAAAAGAGCGAGCTGTTATGTTAAAGGCTGGGGGTGGGCACAGCGAGAAAGTGAGGGTGGGGGCCAGTGAGTGATAGAGCAGAGACAGTGGGTGGACCACAGGAAGCTGCAGGGACCACAGGAAGCCAGGTGGAAAATAAGATCAGTCTTGGCTTTATCTAATTTTAAACCAGAATACAACAACCCATAGACAAATGGAAAATCTCACACACCAAGTCTGTGAAGAGGTAAAAACAAAAATCAGCACGCACGCATACAGGAAAGGGAGGGGAAGGCAGGTGTCCAGTTATTACCTGCTCTGTACTGTTGGCTTTGCAATGGCTCCATGACTCTGAGACTCAATAAGATAGTCAAACTCAGAAGATAAAGGAACACACACTTTCTTCAGAAATAGACACAGAATGCACTTTTGAAAGACATATTTTTTGGGTCTATGGTTCTAGTAGTTTGGAAGGTGCTGAACCCAAACGCATGTGGACTCACAGGACTCACGGGGAACTTCTCTTAGTTCAGTAATAAAGTTAGTACTTACGAGTGTTTCCACTAGGTGTCTCTTTTCATACACCACACGACTGCAGAGAGAGCTGTTCCTGAAAGCTTAGCTTATGTGCACTGTAGTTTTTTTAAGTACGAATTTTGAATGATGTGAAGAATGTCTTTAGTTTATTGGACTAGTTCATCTGGAAGAACAAAAGTGGTCTCTAAACTTATATTTTAGCGCGTAGGAGGCACTAGCACACACTTGACAGCAAATACAAAAGTCGGGTCCCTGCACTCTTCATGGCAACAGAGTAGGGGAAGGGAAACATTAGACTTTGTAGCCCAGCTTAGGACTTCAGCTAGGACTTAAGGCCCACTGCTCTTAAGTGAAGCCCCTGAAAGGATATGTGATATCAGAATAATCCATGTTCTCTTGACCAAATCCCCCATTCTACCCTGTGATCCCACTTATAGCCCTCTGGATGTCTACATGATAACTTTAGGTCATGTTGGGCACCTAATCAATCACTTGCCTGTCTGCTTTTACATATTCCAAATCTGAGGTAAGGCCTATGTAAATGAACACATATTTATTCTCCTCCTGCTGTGTCTGGGCTGGCCCCGTGGTGAAGTCGCCTATCTTGAAGAGTCTAAGATTTATTGTTCTCAGAGAACTCAAGCAGACTGTAAAGGAGAAAGATCAGAGGCATCACAGCTGGGAATTGATGGGCTCTGGGCCTGGAGTCGGGAGACTTGAGTGTGAATTCTGGCTTTCTAACCTGTTAACTCTGAGAACTGGCTAGTGTACCATGTCCTCACTTCCATGGCATAGGGAATAACGCCATACAGACTTGCTGTGAACTCTGGGAAAAGACTGTGAGAGCATGATTGTCTATCATCCTAAGGACCTCCGAGACAAGTGGCCCCATTCTTGGCAAAGGCAAGCATTCCCCTCACTGCCTACAGGTGTAGCTCTTCATGGGCTCCTCCTTTCCCACTAACAGGCCTTGGGCGCTGGCTTTGCAAATCCACAGAGCTCATTAAGGTGAGAAAAGAACCAGACAAAGGAGGCATTTTGGTTCCAACTCTAGAGCAATGTGTGCAAGATACTAGTAGATTTTATGTTGGTTTTCCTTCCGTTGCTGATGCCCCAGCTACGCAGGAAATACCTATTCATGTGGTGAAAGACTGTAGAGTCAAATGATAGTAAGCAAGACTGAGCTAAAGTGATTGGCTACCTCAGAGCATTGGCTACCTCACACACTGTCCAGATTTCATCACAAAGAAAAATGAACTCCCCTATGGAGAGAAAATAGGATGATTACTATTGTGGGGAGAGTGGGGAACGGACTGTCAAAAGGTACAAAGAGAAGGGTCATTAGGCACCATGCTTGGCTCACCTTATGGTCTGTCATCTGTTCTTGTCCCCCAGGCCTCAGTGAATGGGAGTCTGTCGTGGGCCTAAGAACTGGTCACTTGCCTATGGACTAGCAATGCCTTCTGTGGGCTCTGAACTCTATTTCTTATGTGATTCCGAGTATAGGCACAGTACTAACCTGTGAAGATACTCCTTGGGTTTCCAGCCCTTCATATTGGACTTAGGCACACAGCAAGTTTGGATCTTAGAGCGACAAGTTCTGAGTCCCTTGAATTTGGAACCAGAGTAAGAGAGAGAACGAAGTTACCTACAGGGTCTATGCATTGGTGAACAAGGGCTCCCCGTAGGGTATATTTGTGTGCACTGGAGTGTGTATGTGTGTGTGCTCTAGGAGTAGAATATGCATATAATTTGGAGGGATTCTATTCATGGAGCAAGTGTAGAATGGAGTCTTTATGCTCATCAAGGTACTGGTTTGCAATGACTTCTTGAATTTTGCATGCAAATGGACGGAAATAGAAAACACTATCCTGAGTGAGGTAAGCCAGACCCAAAAAGAGGAACATGGGATGTACTCACTCATAATTGGTTTCTAGCCATAAACAAAGGACATTGAGTCTATAATTCGTGATCCTAGAGAAACTAAATAAGAAGGTGAACCCAAAGAAAAACATATAGGCATCCTCCTGAATATTAACCTTCAGCAGGCAATGAAAGGAGACAGAGACAGAGACCCACATTGGAGCACCAGACTGAAATCCCAAGGTCCAAATCAGGAGCAGAAGGAGAGAGAGCACGAGCAAGAAACTCAGGACCGCGAGGGGTGCACCCACACACTGAGGCAATGGGGATGTTCTATCGGGAACTCACCAAGGCCAGCTGGACTGGGTCTGAAAACGCATGGGACAAAACCAGACTCGCTGAACATAGCGGACAATGAGGACTACTGAGATCTCAAGAACAATGGCACTGGGTTTTGATCCTACTGCACGTCCTGGCTTTGTGGGAGCCTAGGCTGTTTGGATGCTCACATTACTAGACCTGGAAAGATGTGGGAGGTCCTTGGACTTCCCACAGGACAGGGAACCCTGACTGCTCTTCAGGCTGAGGAGGGAGGGAGAGTTGGTTGGGGGAGGGGGAGGGAATGGGGGGCAGGGGTGGGGAGGAGGCAGAAATCTTAAATAAATAAATAAATAAATAAATAAATAAATAAATAAATACATAAATAAGGTACTGGTCTGCCCCACGTACTGTGAAGGGAGTGGTCAGGCTCCAGCTCTGGGAATTAGGAGAAGCTTCTTCTAAGGTGCAACCTGTGGTAGGTACCCTATTGCTCCAGCCTAATGGTGTGCTGTGGGGATAGACTTTAACCTTTTGAGTTTAGAGTTCTGAAAGCCTGCAGAAGAACAAGGGACTCAAGAAGATGAGGAACTCAGAGAAGCCTCATACCTCTCAGAGCATGGCCAACAGTCATTGCTGCTTGGTGGTCCCTTTCAGGGTACAATGGAGGAGGCTTGTATGGAATCCCTTGCAGCTACCTTGTTGTTACTCTGGTGATGTGGTTTGCAGAGAGCAAAGTTTGACACTGAATGCAAGGAGGGTTTTCTCTTAGTCAGATCAGAGTGTATGAGATCTGTGTGCTTGAGCCTTGATTGTCAGGGCTCACGATGCCTGTGGGAGCACATGGGGAAGGCTGTAAGGAGCCTGGCCATCTCCCCAGACGATGTTTCCAGGATTTTAATGGTGTTGAAAATAAAGTAATTTTAAGCATCACAGTTTTCCTGTTTTTATAAAAAATCTTGTGATTCTTATAGCCATCTGTCAATTCCACACCACAGTGGAGAGAGAAGAAAGATATTCTGCAATATGAGTGGAGAAAAGAAAGCCCCCAAAGGAGAATTTCCTGAAGTAAAAAAATAGGGGGTTGAAGTCGCATGATAGAACTGAAATTAAAAGCCAAAACAGGGGAAATAATTTGTATAAAACCCCTTTCCTTTCCATCAGTTTCCCAGAGAAATAACCCACCCTACAACCCACACCCCCTGTCACCATTCATACCCTAGTGCAGGCCACTCCACATTTGCATTCTGCACACCTGTTCTGCTGTGTGACAGGAGAAACTTCACATTAATTGCTAAAACAAATGGATTATTTCCTGTCTCACGCTTTTACACAAGAGTCAAGATGAGTGTCCTCTTTGCTTTCTATGGTGCCACTGGGATGGCCCATCAGTACCACATGCCTGCTGAACAAATGTTCCCAGTGTCAGTCAAGGGGGGGGTGTTCTCTGTTCTATGTACTGCTTGGTTTTTATGACTGGGTCTTAGGCCGTGAGAAGAGTGCATGATTGCCCTGTTTCCTTCGGTTCCCAGGTTAGCAAGGATGCCCAGTTTGCCCATGTTCCTTGGCTTTCTATAAGTTTCCTAGTTGCTCTTCTGATCCCTCATCAAATGCTAGCCACTGATTTCAGAGAGTAAATGAGTTACAGATTACTTTCTGCTTTCAGAAGTTTAGTTTAGCATTCTAGTGTTTTCGCTTACGGCTTGGGGAAAGGAGAATGAACATAGCCCACATTGTATTTAAATTTGAAAATAATTTATTTCTAAGTCACAGTTACATTCTTTTTACAATTTATTTGTTGTGAATATTGTGTATATGTGTGTGCATATGTGTGCATATGTGTGCACGTGTGTGTATGCATATCATATGTGTGTGTGTAGGGTGTGCGAGTATGGGCACTCAAGTGCAACAGCGATCATGTGGAGATCAGAAAACAGCTCTTAGGTGTCTGTCCTCTATTCCCACTGTGGGATCTAATGGTTGAACTGTGTTAGTTACCATGTTCATGCAGCAAATGATTTTTACCTGTTGAGCCATGTCACCAGCCTTACTCTCCTCTTTAAGACACTCTACAATTCTAGGCCTTTACATGTTAAACTTGATCATCATAAAGAGTATCGTGTCCAGAGGGTCCTAATCAAACAGCTGCTGCTAGGTCTCATGGGCCTACAAATGCATGTAGTGAAGCTTTCATCATTAGTTCTGAAAACATATTGAACATACCAACCTTCTTTATTAATTGTTTGCTACACACTCATATTCTTGGTCTGGTTTCTGGTTTCAAAATGACACGGGACCAGAGTAGGCATTTCCAACTTAACTTGCCCAACAGTTTCTAAAGCAGCTAGAGTGTGCTTGGTATAAGGAGGATGCTTGTGTTTAACACAAAATGGGAGGAGTCTTCATTCGTCCATGTCAGTAAAGCCTCTTTGTGACTCAAGGATTTGTTTGACAATGAACTGTGTTTTCTACTCTCCAGGTGCACACGTGTCAGGAAGCAACGTGTTTCATGTCTCAAACTTAAAAAAAAAATATATAGATGACATTATCCGTTTGGCTATGCCACGTGTTGTTGGGTCTTAAGGTGTTCACTATTGAGATGACTGTCATGAGCAGAACTGAGAAAAGCATACTCTGGAGATCAGAAATCAGGTTCCGATAGCGTTGTGGGGAGATCCCGCTGGGGGTTTTAATCAGCCTCGGAGTGTGAGAGCAGTTCTATTGGATGAAACCCATTATCACACCTGCCTAAACCTCCTAGGTGTGTGCTCATTCCAATTGGAAGAGTGGTTTTGTATAACAAACCTATTTCTAGATAATTGCTCCCCCCCACTGTGTAGTCACTGCACCTGAGTGCTTACATAAGCTGTTTTGTTTGGTTTTCACAAACCCTATGAGCTGGTTGTTGTTATTTCTGTTTAACTGGTGAGATGTCCTCTGATCAGACGCCTTAAGTGACAAGTTTGTGTCTGTAGCACGGGATGGAGTTGAGATTCAAACACAAATCTGTTTGCCTCTAATCCACATGCTTTAGTGGACTATGTCAAGATTTAGATACAGTTTTGCTTTTGCACCTATAAAATAGCCTGGAAGACTTGTAGATACTCTGACATCTTATAATTGTTACACAAAGTTTATATCATATAATGTGGGAGTGTCATTTGTCTATCTGTTGCTTTCATTGGTTAATAAAGAAAACTGCTTGGCCTGATAGGGCAGAATTTAGGTAGGCGGAGTAGACAGAACAGAATGCTGGGGGAAAGAAGCCAAGTCAGGGAGTCGCCATGATTCTCCCACCCGACACAGACGCAGGTTAAGATGTTCCCTGGATCATACATGTAAAAATGTGGTTTTTAGACCACTGTAATCTCTACAATTGTTTATAAATAATAAATACCACAAAGATTTCATGAGTTCCATCATTAAAAAAATTTTCAGGACTTGTAAAATTTCATTTTTTTCTTTTCTCTTGAAACTTAAGTAGTTATTCTTTTAACTTCTGGACTTTTATCCTAGTACATAGTATGTTTAACTGTTGGTTATCTGTTGGTAGTTCTCACACCTGTGCTACAGCCTAAAAGTTTAAATAAATAAAAATTAATCAACATTTTTAGTGGAATAATTATTTATACAAACTAATTTTGAGTGAGCTATTGTTCCAATTATTATAATATTATAACATATAATATTAAAATTTTATTAATAATTCATACATAATTTAGCAAGCAACTTGAACATATTACATACCTGCTCAATAGGCATAAGTTCAATGGATAAATATCTTTGTTGAGTGTAAGCTACTGAAAGACATAGATGCAACTTTTCCTCTCTAACTGCAGAACACAACCTTGAATGAATGTTGTTTATTGCTAAGATGAAAGAACTCAAAACTAATTATAACTTATTGTTGGTCTTTATCTATGTGAAAATTAAAAAAAATATTTTTCACATAAATGAAATGCATTGGGTACTTTAAAAATATTGTATTAGCATGTATAATACTTATAATACTCAATTTCATTATGTCATTTTCATACGTGTGTGATTGATTACATTCACCCATTACCCTATCTGTCTCCTTCCCTCTGTCACTTTCACTTAACCTTTTGGTTTCCTGTTGCATGAAGAGGGGTCCCTTTGTTTGCCCAGCTGCCCGACTAGCTTACACCTGAAGTAATCACACAGAAACTGTATTCATTTAAACACTGCCTGGCCCATTAGCTCTAACTTATTATTGGTTAATTCTTACATATTAGTTTAACCCATCTCCATTAATGTGTATTGCCACGTGACTGCGGATTACCGGCAAGATTCTAACCAGCGTCCGTCTCAGGCAGGAGAACCATGGCATCTGCCACTCTGCCCTTCTTTCCAGCATTCAGTTCTGTCTATTCTGCCTACCTAATTTCTGCCCTATCAAAAGGCCAAGGCAGTTTCTTTATTCAACCAATGAAAGCAACACATAAACAGAAGAACCTCCTACACCAGTTCCACTTCTACTTGTGTGTTTTTCTGGTTTGGAATTGGTAAACCACTGAGTTTAACTAGGGCTATTTGCAGGCACATGGATGACAGTGATTACAGGAGGATGGGCAACTTGCCAGTGCCTACACCGCACAAGAAACTCTCCCAGCAACCATTAGTTGCCCATAGCTCCTCATGGAGAGGCGAAGGCTCTCTCTAGCAATTGGTCAATGGCTGCAGGACCTCAAAGAGAAGCTTGTCCTTGTGAGAACCTTCCCTCTTCATGCTGGAATGTTGATGAGCCCAATCTTGTGCCTCTTTTGTGCTGGGAATCCCAGCTATGGAGCTCAACCCTGTCCTGTCTAGAAGGCAACTCTCTGCAGCACTCTCCGCCTTCCTTGAGTGCTTACATTCTCAGAGCTTTCTCATAATAGGTTCTATTAATTACTTTTGAAATGTTGCCAGCCGTGTGCCAGCTATCATAGGATGACTGGTCATGCTTACTTTTGATGGTCAGCAGACTGCGCAAGTAGAGTCTTTATTTATTTTTGTTGAACGAAAATAATTGAAAATATTTAAAAAGATTTATTCTTTTTAAGTTATGCTTTTTTGTGGGGGTGAATTATGTGTTTGTGTACAGGAGTTCAGGGATTTGCATAGGCCAGATAAGAGTGTCAGATCCCTTGAAACTGTAGTTACCAATGGTCGTGAACTGATTGATGTGGGTGCTGGGAACTGAACTCCTCTGAAAGAGTAGTATGTGCTTTTAAACCCGTAGAGACATCTCTCTACCTTTAAAATACTATTACTACTACTGCTAAACCCACAAAAGTGTCTTGTGACATTTTAATTAGGGTCTTAATCATTTTTAAAATATTTGATAATGCAGGATTTATTTATCAAGGCATACCAAATAAATAGTGTTTCTTCTTTTAACTCTTTTATCAGATAGTTTGCTTAGACTGTTTCCTTCACTAGGGTGGGCAGCGGGGCACAGAGAAGCCCGGGCCTTAGCCATTGAATTTAATAGTCTCTTGATCAACTCAGGGTACAGGTATACCCACAGAATGATGGTATAATACTGTGACCATTATGAGCAATGCTCTGTGGGGAACATGGAGTGCCTGGGATAAGTGCAGGGCTTAGTGATGCAAGCCTCAGCTACTTGGGAGGCTAAGGTAGAAGGATCAAGGCTAGCATAAAATATAGAGTGAGTTTTAGAAAAACCTAGTAACTTAGTGAAGTTCTGTGTGTTGGGGGGGGAGGGGAAGAAAGAAAGGGAAGAAGAAGAAGAAGAAGAAGAAGAAGAAGAAGAAGAAGAAGAAGAAGAAGAAGAAGAAGA
>JABTXL010001959.1:3327558-3367530 GCA_025134845.1 Neodon shergylaensis | reverse complement strand
GAAGAAGAAGAAGAAGAAGAAGAAGAAGAAGAAGAAGAAGAAGAAGAGACTGAGACTGAATGAATGAACAGGAAGTCTAGATTCAAGTTCAGACACAACTTTTCTCATCAGCGGCCTAAATTTCCTCATCTAAGAAGGGAGTAATAATAGTACTTTTAAAATAAGAAACTCTGATAATTATATAGAATGATACAGAAAAATTCCAGTGAGTTTGACACATAGCACATATTTAAGAAACAGCAAAAAGTAGGCTGTTGTATTATGATAAAGAAGAGGCCAATTAGCTTTCAGGATAAGTAAGGACAGCTTTCAAAGGGCCGTATTATATATTATTAAACAGTTTACACAGTTGGCCATCAATTCATTCTTCCTTGAGTAATGAATATATTTTACAATACAAGGGTTTATGAGATTTTATTATGTATTAGGTCATGTCTTCAGCCTTATGAAGACCTGTCATGATTTAATTTTCATCCAGCCCCAAGAAAGAAATACGAATTATGTAACTCCATCTCACAGATGGGTGTTCTGAGGCCTCAAATCAGTTACTTACTCAAGATTTCATACAGTCAGCAAGTTGCCAAACTACATTTACTTCTCTTTTAGCCTAGTTCAAAATATCCTCTTATTCTTCATTATTTTTGACTCTTTACCTAAATGTGCTGCTGACTTCAAACTATCTTTAGCGTATGATGCATTTTCTCAATCAATGGATGCTAAAAACGCATTGCCTTAATCAATAAAATATTCATAGGAGTCTCTTTTAGCATTATTATTTTACACATAAAAGCTTATTATAGAAAATGAATGAAAGTGATAAAAATAAATGATTGGCTAATCCAGTTCCCATGGATAATCACTGCAGCCACATTTTTTTTTCTGGGAATATATTCAGATGACTACATTGATGTTTGGGTGGCTCTGCATAAAATCGTATGCATGTCTTTACATATTTATTTTTATTTATTTGTGTGTGGGGTGGTGGATGGCCAATGTGTGTAGTTGATTGCAGAGGTCAGGGAGGGCTTCAGACTCCCTGGAGCTGGAGGTACAGGTGGTTATGAATCTGCCCTACATAGGCGCTGGGAAATGAACTTGGGTCCTCTGAAAGAGCTGCAACCATACTAATCACTGATCCATCTCTTTATGCTCTAAGGTTATATTTTTCTTAATAAAATAATAGAATTATCATACACACATATTGTAAAGACACAATCTGACTATGTAGCCCAGAGTATCCTTTAAATTGTAACCTTTTCATCTCAGCCCCCAGAGTGCTGGGTCTGCAGGTGTTCAAGTATTACTAGTGATAGAAATTCTGTATGTAGTTCAACCCAGTGAGTGGTGGGGCACACGGCTTTAATCCCAGCACTCAGGAGGTTGAGGCTGAGTCAGGTGGATCTCTGTGAGTTGGAGGCCAGTCAGTACAGTCAAGGGTACACAAAAAAGCCCTGTCTGGAAAAACCAAAACCCAACTAAATAGAAACCCAAATTTGTTTCAACCCATCTTTTAATTAGCAATATATTTGCAAAACTCTTTTTCTACTAGGTGTTGTAGTGCTGCGTATACTTCATGTCATGTGTCAAAGGCTCAGTTGTTACACAATTACAATTATTACTGCTGGACTCTCAAGTTGCTCTCCAGCACAGCTGCAATGGCAATCTTCTAGCCCTCTTCTTCCTCCAAAGCCGGCTTTCACTGCTTAATCTTAAATGGAATCGTATTGTTTTGTTTTATACTTATTTTAGTCATTTGACTTTTCTTTCACTCTTGTTTGTTATTTTGCTATTGGAGCATGGTAAATGCATTGCAAATTTCTCTAGTTTGTGGCTTTTGATGTGAATAAATAAAAAATTAAGTGCTTAAAATGTCAGCCTTTTAATTGTGTTTCCTTTGTAATTTTATAAATAAATGCCTTATATGCATCTATGTAGATGTGACAGGTTTTATATTAAAAATTAATGTCATACTCCATCATGTATATAGTATGTGCCTATCTAAGACATGTGCATATCTGTGCCTAATTGTGGCTTTATTCACAGTAACTAAAAAATGGAACCAGTTTAGATATCTATCAGCAGATAAATGGATAAGGAAAGCGCGATCAATATACACAATGCAATTTTATTCAATGATAAGGAAAAATGAAACTATAGTATTTGTAGAAAATAATAAGTGCAGCTAGGCCTGGGGAGAGAAAATACTTGCCACAAAAATGTGATGACCCCAGTTCAATCCTCAGAATCTGTATGAATGTCCCAGGGATGGTGGCATGTGCTTGTAATCCCTGTGCTGGAGAGGTAGAGACTGGGGGATCCCTGGGCCCAGGGAAAGCATTTAAAAAGCAAGTTATAATGGCATATTTACATATAAAATGGCATATTTGCATAAACATACCCAAATGAAATCTATTACCTTGTTACCGAAAATTAAAGAATTATAGGTCAAGGTTGCAAAAAAGGTGGTGTCTTCAGATTTGGGGGACCCATGTAGTGAGAGGTCAAGTCCATGGGATTGGATCTGTATTGGTGTCATTGGGCAGGGTAGGAAGTGGTCTGCTTCCAGGCCTTTAAGTGGCTTCTGGAACTTCAGAGGTCAGGTTCCCAGGTCCCCTTTTGTTTTTACTTGCTAGTCTTGAAGCCATGGAGTGTCTTGTTTTTAGGTAATCCACTATAAAGTAGGCAACATCCACAAAAGGCTTCTCTTGGTATTGTAGCTGGGACTTTCTGAGGGGTTTGGTTGCATTTATGAGATATTATAACAGCAATAGTCAAATAATTCCATATCATCCACATGTCCATATTGATCTTCATCACCAGCAAAATATTTTGCTATCTCAAAAAACCCGAACCCTCACATGCAACCACGTGTGTGAGTCATGCGTATCAAGTTTGTTACCTTGAAAATACTGATAATGTTTAAATAAAATGGGTTTATTTTATGAATTCAATTTTATGGCATCGATGTACTGAATTTGAGATAAAATGAATTAGTAAATTGTACTTATTATGATTCTCTTATCATAATGTCAGTATCTTCTCCCTTTACATAAAGAGGGTTTTTCACTTAACTGAAGCCATATTTCTTTGCCATATTTTTCTTTTCTAGTTTTTGTTTCTGGCGGTCTGAATCCAGTTATGGCCACGGAAGGCAATGTAAGTACCAGTATGAGTTCTCCTCAGAGCACCCAGGCTTTAGCTATTTCTAGTTTGGTGAATGAGTAAAACAATAGACAAGTTGATTTTAAGTTCCTGTTTGTCCTCCATTTCATTAGCTTCAGTGGCATTAAATGACTCTACTGTCAGGTTTCAAGTCTTATGGCCTCTAAGTATTTAAAACCTCTGGCTATTCAGAGATCAAGGAGTTAGCAACAGGCCCTGACCAAAAATCCTCCTTGTGACTTGAGAAGATAGTAACTATGATATTGTGAAACCTCTTAGCAACTCTTATGGGACAATTTCTATTAAAAATTGCTTTGTGATTGTGGATTGTTTAAAAACATTTTAGCTGTGGGTTAGCCTGAAATGGGTGAGTATATCGAGCAAGTGTATTATTGGTGTGGGTAAACTTACACACAGAAAAATGAGTAAGTTTATCATTGTGATGTGGCCGTGTAATAGGAGAGGGTGTGGAGTGTACAGGAGGTTGTGCATCTTTTGACACACTGAATGATCTCTTGATAGATGCAGAAGTGATGTACATGGGCTGGATCCACAGTCCACTTAGTAAGGCACTTGCCTAGGTTCGAATCCAAATATCCTACAAACTGGGTATTGTGTACATCTATAACCTCAGCACTCATGAGATGGAGGCAGGAGGATAAGAAACTTAGGGTAAATAGTGAATTCCAGGTGAGCCTGGACTATATGTAACTCTGCCTGAAAAAAAGAAAAAGAATTATCAGAAGAAGGGAGCATTGACTTGGTAACCAAATTGAGCATGTGAGGGTGGTTTCCTGATGCAAATTAGACAGCAGGTGTCAGGGCAAGTTGGCGCAATAGTGATGGAGATAGGAGTTCCCGGGACAGCTCCTGGAAGGTGCATCTCCCTAAAAGGCAGGGCATCTGGTAAATTCTCTCTTTGGCTTTCTGAGCCCTTCATTTCCCAGGCATAAAACGATGAGCATACTTTAAATCTGATCTAATTCTAAATGATAGGAAAAGCTTCCCGGTCATAAGAAATAGCGCAAACTTTAACAGACAGGGCAGAAAACCAAAAATGAAAACAGAGTATAGTCAAGGTATGTACCGTCAGGTTTGTAGAGTCACCGTTTAAAATGAAGGCCAGAGAGAGGCAATCACTTGGGTGTAAGGATGGAGGTTTTTAATGTCAGAGATGTGAGCTGTCGCAGTGGAGGTAACAAGACAAGAAGGAGAATAAGTAGAGTGCTCTTGGGAGGGTTTCTGCTGGAAGCCGAGAGAGCATGAGACGTACAGGGTATTAACTGAAACGTTCTGCAGTCAAAGGGCAAAAAGAAACGAGTATCAGAGATGTGTAGAGGAAGAGTCAGGAGGTCAGTGTGTGTGTGTGTATGTGTGTATGTTTGTGTGTGTGTGCTTGTGTGCACATTTGTGTAGGTACACACATGCCAGTGGGTCAGAGGACAACTTGAGGACATCAGTTCTTGCCTCTCATTTTGTGCGTTCTAGGGATAGAATTCAGATCACTAGACTTTGTTGCAAGTATATTACCCGGCTGTTCCATCCATCAGCACTTAAATACTCTTCTACTCTTGAATGTATTTATTCATTTGTGTGTGTATGGGTGCATATGTGCACCCATGCACACTGCCAAGGTGTGAGTATGGGAGCCAGAGGACAGCTTGTTTAAGTTCATTCTCTCCTTTGACCATGTCGGTCCTGGAGATTAATGGTTAGGCTTGCTGGCAACTGCCTGTAGTTGCTGAACCATCCTTCCAGTCCTCAAAGTTCAAAAAAAAAATGTGTGTACTTACAGGCATATGTGTATGTGTTATATGGACAGAGAAACAGAAGACAGAATGAAACAATAACGGTGTTGCTAGGTCCTTGAATGATAACATGACCCTTGTATTACCTCAATTTTTGCACTGAAAGGATATAATTTTCCAACTGGGAGAAATTAATTTTACGTGTGGAGAGAAATGGAAAGCTAAGGTAATATAAACCCATCTAATACTGAAATATTCATGGGAGTCTAGAAAGAAGAAAAAATAAAGATTACATGTTCTCTCTCATACATGAGCTTGCCTATGAGGTTTGTATGTATTTGTGGGTGTAAGTGTGGAGTGGATATAGGCTCTGAGACCAGAAATGAAATGAAAAGTAAAAAGGTGTTGAAGTGGGGGAGGATGATAAGACACATGGGACATGAAAATAGAAAGGAAGTTAGGTAGGAGGTGAGAGGAAGAGTTCAAAGTAGGGAGGGGATGGGGAAGAGAGAGTAGACAGGAATGGCAACAAGAAACAAGTTTTGTTTGAAAACGCCATAATGAAACTTAATCGTGTATGCTAATTAAAAAAATAAAAATAAAAATATTCATTTAATATGCATCCAGAATCTATTATCTGTTGGTGTTTGTCTTAGATAAGAACTAGAAATTTAACTGACTTCAGATAATGTGATGGTTTGAATGAGAATGGTCCCTATAGGTTTATAGAGAGTGGCATTATTGGAAAGGATTAGGACATGTGGACTTGCTGTATTGAAGTGACCTTGTTGGAGGAAGTGTGTCACTAGGGGTGGGCTTTGAGGTTTCAGAATCTCAAGCCCAGGCTCAGTGGCTCTCGCTCTCTTTCTGCTGCCTGCCAACCTAGATTAGAACTCTTGGCTCCTTCTCCAGCACCATGTCTGCCTGCACGCTGCCATGCTTCCTACTGGGATGATAATGGACTAAACCTCTGAGCTGTCAGCTAGCTCCAGTGAAATATTTTCCTTTATTGGAGTTGCCGTGGTCATGGTGCCTCTCCACAGCAACAGAAACCCTACCTAAGACAGATCAATTAAGATGTTCACATCTTTAGAAAATAGGTCATCTGTGTGACCCCTGACCTGGAGCGATCATCACTATGGCATGTGTCCCACTTCCCTTGGTCCTGGACACCAGTGAATTCTGTTCTTTAGTGGAAACTGGCTATTTATGGAATTTCTCATTCTCTGAGGCCCCCTGCACTGCAGCCCACCTCAGCTCAGCTTCCTCTCTGGCTCTATTTTCCTCTCGTTTCTCTCAGTGCCACAGGCACTGGGGAGCTCTATTAGCACAGCTCTTAAGCATTTTTCCCAGCAGCCTTGGCTTTTACCCTGCTTTATCCATTCAGAAAATTCGTTCAATTTTCTGCTATCATTTGTTCCCGAAGTCAGAGGTGGCAGAGGCGACCTATTTCTGTCTCACTCATTTCACAAGGTTTATTTGATACATTTGACCTAATCAGATCCCGGATTACTCTTCATTTCCCCTAAACTAATGTTTGCTGAGCCTTCACGGGCTGAACACTCTGCCCGGGGCGGGAGTGCAAAGGTGAACAGCTCACCGTCTCCTGGAGAAAAAGAAGACAGGTGCTCCTAGCCAGACGGTTCATCACTGGGACTTGTACAATAAATGATGCCCACAACTTAAAACTAGATTTAAGTGTTTGAAATTTAGTTATGTGTAAATGTTACTCACTTTGGCTAAGCTGGGTTGTTTGTAACCTGACAGTATTCTGTTTTCTCTTCTGAAAAAAAGAGTGGAATTTTTAAAGCAAAAGCTTTGTCTGTCACTCTGTGTTGATGCTCACTGGATCAGCCACGCCTACATTGTTGTTGCACATCCTCTTAGGCCCGGGTCTTTCTTTTTTCAAACATTTAATGCGAGCTCACAGGCTATCTTCCTTGATGGCATTCTTCTGGTGAACTCACCTCTGTCTTTCTGCTATGTCCTATTTGAACATTCTCTTGAAGACCTCTTTATCCTTGAGTCATTGTAAGCCCCCCTGTTTCTTTCCATCTCTACTTCTCTGCCCCCTCTCTGTGTGTAAGTATGTGTGTGTTTGAGTGATTGTGTATGTGTGAGTGTATGTGTGTAAGTGTGTATGTGTGCACATGCACCTGTGGAGGCCAGAGGCCAAGATCATGTGTCTTCCTCAATTTTACTACATCTTACTTTTTCAGACGGGTCTCTCATTGGATACTCCTGATTTGGCTGGAGGGTCCAGTAAGCCTCAGAAGACCCTCCTATCTCTACCTCCCTTGCTTATGATTACAGATGTGTGTTACCACACCTGACTTTCTTACATGGGTGCTGGGGATCAAACTCAGGTCCCTGTGCTTGTATAGTGAGCACTTTAATCAACTGAGCCATTTTTCCATCTCTAATCATCTCCCTTTCATGTTCAACTAGAAGCTATCTGAGAGCATCTTTGACAATGAGTATCTGGTCATAGGCAATGAATAATTTTCTAATAAATAATTATTGAATAATGAAGAGCTGCGGTTTTAGATAGTTATCTGAGAAAAATAATTAAGGAGATTGGTCACTGCTTCTTGGGAGATGTTTGACATGTCTAAGAATCCATATATGTATTCCTTGGCATTAATGCAGCATCAATCAACCAATCAACTCACCAACCAACAAATCGATCTGCATATATTATTCTTCAAGACTTAATTAGAAATCCTCTGGTCTTAGGTAATGTTAGTGGCATTTTTTTTTAATGTGCTATCGGAGAAGAGTCACCCTCAGGTTCCTAGGGAATGGCCAGGCCCGATGCCTTTGCTGCTGCTTTACCTCAGACTCCAAAACAGTCTTGCTTTTGGAGCTGGTTGTCATGGAGAAGAAACACTAACATTAACTCAGGTCAAAGCTGTATGACTGTGTTTTCTAAAGGATTATTAACTATCTTTCCTTCACTGAAGACTGCCAGAAGACAAAATGTCAGGTACTGTTGTTGTGGTGTCCCTTTGTTCCAGCGGTCATTGTGTCTGACTCTGCGGTTGTGTTCCTTGATGCTGTCTGGACTTAGTGGTCTGGTGCATGGGGAGCTCATCTCTTCTCCTTCCTGTGTTGACTTCATGGAAGGCTCTGTATTGGCCCGCGACGCATAAAGCATTTATTGTCTAGTTCTTACGTGATTATGACGGTCACTGTCTTAGACTCCTGTCTTTAAGAAGCTTATGTTACCTTTCCTTTCTCTGGGCTGTGAAATGAGCCCAGGGATGTGGTCATAGTTATGGTGAAGTGAGAAGCTTAGTTCTCATGTCAGATCACGTGAAAGGATGTGAAACCGAATTGGCAGTTTCGTGTTGTAGGTGACATCAGCACGAACCTAAGCTGAAGCGATGGAGCCAGCACTGTTCTCTATGAGTCTGATACACAGACCAGGCCCTGGAGACTGGGTCATGCATCTACTCCCACAGGTCCTCAGTTAGGAAGACTCCATGGGCCACTAGAGATAGCTTAATGGGCAGGGTGGGAGGTGCTTGCTACTTATTGCTAGAAAACATCGGTTCCTTTGGCATCTGTCACAGGAGACCATCTTGGGTCCCAAATTCTCAGTACTTAGATGGGACAGTTGAGATGCACTGAAAAGGACACTGTGATTTTTGAGGAAAAAGTATGTTAGGTACAGCTGGAGGTGTGCCTAGAGCAAGCCCATTTTATATTCAAGGGAGAACTGAGGCCACTCTCTAGGTGGGATGAAGTTCAGTGCCAGTTAATCTCAGGGGAGTTTTTACCTAAAAATGTACTAATTTCAGAGCAATAATTGCACTGGGGTAGCTTTTAGATTGCTTAGCATCACCAATCTCCTTTTCCAGCCGAAGCATTTTGCAGTCCAGAGGAATCCAGCAGCAGGAGACCTTCCAGATGTTTGTCAGCTCACCCTTCTTACTACAACCATCACAGGAAGCAAAAATAGATATGCGGCATAATGTTTTGATTGCTTTGTGCCAGACATTAGGCTAGGTACTAGACTTTGAGCGTAATATGTCTACAGGAACACTGGTTCTGCCTTGAAGTCTTGGGCAGAGGCTCAGCCTGACTGTGAGGAGCCAATTATGAGCTGAAGTATTTTTAGTAGGGCCACCATGGTTACTCAGGCTGTTCAAGGTCTACGCTGTAGGTGGTGAGGTTGAGTGTGATGTACTATTAGTTTCAGATAGAACAAAATGAGGCTTTGACAAAGGCAGCAGTAGTAGAATTGTATACGGATGGGAGGCTAACCAGACCCTGGGAGGCAACCTGGCCAGGGCAGTGAGTAGGCACATGTGTGGGATGGAAGAAAGGCCGCAGAGGTGACTCACAGTTCTGGGTTGAATCTTGGGTGGGCAAACTTACTATAACACACATCCCTGTGAGCCACATGGAGTGATAAACCTTTACGTCATGATACCAATTTCAGAGGCCTCAGCAGCACATGCCGACAAGATTGGAGACTGAAGCAAAGTGCCACACAGATGAGCAAAAGACCTGGCCTGACCCACTAGTTCTAAGTGATCTGTAAGTTAGCCACAGAGGTGAGGTTCCTCATCTGTGAAACAGAGAGCAGAATAGGACATGCCAACAAGGACCTTGGGAGGTCATATATAGCAGTCATTCCAACAATGACAAAGAAAACACTGAATGAAGTTAAGATACGTACAAGAGCTTATTAACTGCCTTCTGAAGCCAGAGAAGTCTTCACGTAGAAGTGGTGCTTGACAGGATCTCAAAGGATTAGCTTAACTAGGAGAGGCAGTGGAAGGAAAGGCATTTACAGAGCTGAGTTGTTAAAGTGTTTGAGTTTCTTCAGGATATAGAAACAATTAGGGTTTTAGGAGAGAAAGGAGGCATTGAAATGCCAGAAGAGTCACTAGGTTGGCGTTTCAATTGTAATTTAAAGATAGATTACTATAAATGAAATCTGTGACTTCCATCCAAGCACGTGGCTCTGAGTTCTTGCTCAGCAACACTCTAGTTTCCTTCAGGCAAATATCAACGGTAGACAAGAGAAACAGAAAGACAAGGAGTTACCGTTAGAACCAAAGACTGGTTAATCAGGTCTGAAAATCAAACTCGAAAAGTAGTAGGTATTACTGAAGCCAAGGGCCTGATGGGTACCTGGGTGGTGATCTGAAAAGGGCTTATGTTCTGTGGCAGGTTCAGAAGGGGCAAAAATCAGTCAGTAAGTGTGGGGCAAGTGGGGTTCACTCACTGGTGACAGCGGCAAGCAGAGGTTCACTCTGTATGAAAAGGGCTGTGGATGGAGGGAAAACAAAAAAGAAAGACCACATTTGGCCATCTTAGGGAGGAAGGAAATGCTCAAAACCAGGAGCTAAAGAGGTTTGTCAACTGGATGGGTAGCTAGGTATGCAAGATTCCTAGCCAGGATTTCAAGTGATTGTAGGGCTAGTTTTCATCAAGGAGAGGGAATCTGAAGTCACCTGGGGGGAAGGAGAGAGATAGGAAGGAGGAGAAGGGGGAGAGAAATTTTACAAACTTTTTTTTAATGGACAATATGTATATATCCTCTCTCTACCACATTTTCATGCCAAAGTCCCAATCCAGTTCAAGTTGTGATGCTGTTAAGAGATGTGTTGAAAGATTATAGGTCCTGAGGGTGGTGCCCTCATGAATGACAGTTGTGCCCTTATTAGCCCTTATCTGAGAAAGATGAATTTCTTATTGGCCATGTGAGGATATATTAAGATCATGGTTGTCTGTAAGTCAGGAAGAGGTCGTCACAGTTCTTAGCAACTGGACCTTACCTATCCCAGGTTCTAGAACCAAGATAACATTTTGTTTTATTTTTTTTTAAGTCACCCAGTCTGTGGTTTTCTGTTATAACAGTCCATGCTGAGTAAAGAAAAATTTCAAAACACATTTAAAATAATGCCAAGAAAGATAGGATCTGCAATAAAATAGGAGATATAATTTTGAATTAAGAATTCTTTCTTTCTTTTTTCCTTTTTGATTTCTGAGACAGGGTTTCTCTGTGTAGCCTTGCCTTTCTTGCGTGTGTGTGGAAGCCACCCTTGAGCATTCGACCTTGGAAATTATCCAGGATCTCCCACTGGCCTGGAGCTCACCAAATAGGCCTGCCTCATTATCAACAAGCCTCAGATACCTTTCTGTCTCCCTCTCCACAGGGCTGAGATTATAGGCACATGCTACCCATGCCAGAGTTTTACATGGGTGGTGGGAATCAAGCTGAGGGCCCCATGCTTAGGAAGTAAACTTTTCATAGACTGAGTTCTCTCCTCAGCCAAGCATCAGACGCCACCAAACCTGACAATTGGAGGAGTTTCATCCCTGGAACCCACATGGTGGAGGAGAAAACTGACTCCTGCAAGCTGATCTCGTTTACACACACACACACACACACACACACACACACACACACACACTAAATAAATAAGCATAATAAGTTTAAAAAATTGTACGTTTCATGAGGTATTATAAATGGGCATCGAAAGCACTTTGAAAATAGCTAAATACTTGAAGAGACACCTGTCCTGTCACTATGCAATTCCAGTTCAGATTGATACTAAGCCCAGAGTAACATGCATGTATACCTGCAATGTATATGCATACATTTACACAGAGTTGTTAATTGCCTATTTATAGCTGATGGTGCAAACTGTAAAAGCATAAACACTCATTATTAAACAATTGAATAAAAAAATCACAGAACATTTTTAATTGTCACACTGTAAATGAGCTATAGCAACATACATCAACATGGAAAAAGCATTAAAGTGAAGTAAGGGGAAATGTCCACACTAGTGCTATTGTGTAACTATCACAGTCACTAATATGTTACATGAAAACATGCTCGTGTTAGAGTAATCTGGTGCTACGGAGAGAGAAATGGATTAGGGGAGGAACTTGGAGAGACTGCAGTATTTATATTTTATTTTCTTCAAAATGGTCCAAAATAAGAAAAGGATAAAGAATATGACATTCAATACTTCAGGATATGGTATAGCCAAAGCACCTTGCTCTGTCCTGCCAATCTGCTGTCAAGTGTGCATCATCCCCCAAGCACAATGAGTTTAGCTAGAAAGTTTGGCTTGAGAGAAAGCAGGTAGCTTTATCCATCACAGCCTTCAGCTCGCCTGGTACTGTCCTGTCTCCTTTTTCCAGTTGTCATCAATGTTGTGTATCCTTCCTTGGTTCACACTCATCCCGGAACCTGCTGGAATGTGTCTCGTAGCTCCAAACAGAATTAGAACTATGTAGCCAATATTTCCGTGCTGGTCTAAATCTGAAAAGTCCCACACAGACTTGTGTGCTTGAACACATGGTCCCCATCTGGTCACAGTTTGGTGAGGTTGTAGAATTCTTGCGGCCCAAGACCTCCCCACTCTCAGTAGACCGCTAGGGGTTAACCCCGAGGGTGATGGGCTGCTTCCTGTCACAGATCTTTGTTTCCTGGCCTGCAGTGACAGTCTTAAGCTCCTGTTGCCTAAGACCTAACTGTTGCACTCTATGCTCTCTCTCATGATGTATTTCCTGAAACTGTGTGAGCCCAAATAACCCCTCCCGGTTAAGTTCCTCTTATCAGATAGTGTGTCACGGTGGTGAGAAAAATAATAACACAGAAAAGCTCCAACAAACCTTCCCCTTTAAAACAACAGAATTTGGTGGCTTGGACCAACGTTTCTCTGGAGTTTCTCCCTCCTTTTCATGATACTCTTTTCTTGAGTTTGACCCTGGGTATTCCCATTCAGTTTTCTTCAGGGGGACCTTTTCATTGCTTTATCATTTAAGTACTGGTATTTCTCTGGGTTCTTTTTTTTTTTTTTTTTTTTTTTTGGTTTTTTGAGTCAGGGTTTTCCTGTAGCTTTTGGAGCCTGTCCTGAACTAGCTCTTGTAGACCAGGCTGTCCTCAAACTCAGATCCACCTGCCTCTGTCTCCCGAATGCTGGGATTAAAGGCATGCACCACTGCTCCCAGCTTCTCTGAGTTCTTATCTAACGTTAAGTCCTTTGTCATTCTATAGCTTTTCCAAGAAATCATATCCCAGCTCAAACTCCCACTATCCATCTCCATTGTTCCCTACCAGATAGAGATTTTCATCCATATTTTGCTATTGCATAATGTCTAAGTAGTTAGTGTTTTGAAAAAGCTAAGCACAGTTTTAAGTGTATTATCACAGGTAAGTTTTTGTTGATCAAGTGTCTTACAATTCCTTCTAAAAAGTCGAGTTTAGTTTTCCAACAATATAGAAAAATACTTGTGGAAATGTCAAGTATTTATGCAGAACCCCAAACTCCAAGATTTTGGTCACTTAGTTAGTAAGTAATGGTAGTTTATATTGTCAGGCAGGTAAGGAATATACCACCCAAACTGGCAGATGCTGAAAGCCAGTGTGCCTGCAAATGAAGAACCACGTGTCCACTTCATTGCTTAGCTTTAACTGCCAACTTAATACAATCTGTAATTATCTGGGAAGAGAATCTCAATCAGGGATTGTCTACTTAGGGCTGGCCTGGAGCATGTATGTGGGGGATTGCCTTAAGTAAACTGATGTGGAAAAACCCAGCCCACTGTGGGCAGCACCGTTCTCTAGGCTGGGTTCCTGATCTGTAGCAGAGTGTGCTGAGCACAAGGAAGCAAGTGAGCATGTCTGCACTTATTTCTTTCTACTCTTGGCTGTAGATGTGATGCGACCAACTGCTTTATGCTCCTGCAACTGTGACCTCCTCCATGGTGATGGCTTACACTTGAATTACAAGTTCAAACACACCCCTCTCCCTGAAGCTCCTTTGACCATGTTGTTTTTACCATAATAGCAGACATGAAACTAGAATATCAATGTATCATTATATAATTTTATATAATTCAGTGACCAGGATCACTGAACATGCATGTGTGTGTATGCATGTATATGTGCATAGATGTGTAGGTAGAGGTCAGAGGTCAACCTCAGGTAGTATTCCTCCAGAAGAATACATCTTGTTATTTGAGTCTTGCATTGGCCTGAAACTTGCTGAGTAGGCTTAGCCTGACTGCTTAGCAAGTTCCAGAGATCTGCCTGTTTCTACCTCCCTATAGTTGACATTATAAATACACCACCAGGTTAACCAGGTTTCTGGGCATCTAACTGAGGTCCTTATGCTTGTACGGCAAGCACTTTATTGACTGAGCCTTCTACTTGGCCCTCAGATGAAACATTTGAGCCATCTTCCCAAAGCCAAAGTACACTTTTCTTTAATAAAAATTATCTATGCATTTCCAATGAGAATCCCTCTGCCCCCCCCCCCCAATTTTAGATCTATTTTAGGGAAAATTTAGAGTTTTAAAGTAAGTAGTCAGTTTTCTCTATAACATTCAAACAGGAAAAAAATAAGTTGGGAGGAATATCTAAGTTAACTCTAAATGTCCATGACGGTCGGAATCGTCCCATAAAACACTCAAGCGGTTGTTCATGTTTTCACCTACTCAGTGAGAAAGCCACATGAAGGTCTTGAAACTGACTAGTTCATGGGTTCCACTTCCTGTTGTGAGGAGGAAAATGTGTCTTAGACTCAGTAATCTTCTCAGAGGTTGTTTTTATTCCTTCTTGTAGAGCAGTTGGGGTTTCAAACGCACATCTATCAAGTGAAACCGAAACCCTTGGTAATTTGTTATTTCTCTAATGTGCAGCCTGCTCTGGCTAGGGGAAAACACTTGAACAGCCAGTTTGCTTTGTGGGAGGACTATCAGGGCAGGCTTGAATCACAAGGAACTTGCTGGGAGGGATGGAACACTTTGCTGGGTGGAGGCTGTTTTGACCTGATATGGATTCCTAACTCTCAACCCAGGCTAGGCGCAAGAATCCAACTGGTCTTTGGAGAAATAAAGACACATTTTGACTTGGGGATTTATTTACCTGGGCTTGATGGCTTGATGGCAGAGACGAAGAGCTAGCAGTGTGTGTGTGGGGGGGGGGGCGGGTAACAACTTCCCAGTGGAGAGGCTCAGTTCCCTGTTCCATGGTTGAGGAGCCACTGAATGAAAGTTGCTTCTGCCCTTCCCTTCTAGGACTGTATAGCTGACCCCTAGGCACTGGTTCACATTTTGTTGTTCTTTTTTAAGAGCTGTTGTTGTTTGAAGTGATGCAGTTTCATCTTGTTTACCTGGGGCTCCAGCCTTCTAGGAATAAGCTTGGACACCTCTGCTTTCTTCCCTCCCCGGTCCTCAGTTACTGCATTGCTCTTTGGGACCCTAGATTTCCCAAACCTTACCATAAAACCTTTTACTCAATTTGACCGGCATTACATAGCCAGTAGGTGCTAATTGGGTTTACTGATCTCGGGATTTTGGCATACAAAGAAAAAAAAAGAAAGCCCAGTGACCAAAGAACAGCCTGGATCTTAGACCAAGGAGCTGGCAGTGTGGAAAATATTTGGGAAATGGAGGGAGATGAGCCCCTTAATATGATAATGTTGAGACTTAACTAGCGTGTCATGATTGACACATATTGAGTTTGCTTAAACATTATCCTCAAAGAGATCAATCAATGATCCAAGGATAGAAAAGTTGATCATAAAATTAAAAGCCAGGTCAGGATTTCACTGGTTTTGTATCCCTGAAGAAACACAATTTAACCTTAACTCTATCCTCCCCACTGAGGGAAACACAAGTCATGCTTACTCTACAATGGGGAGTTTTAGTCATTGAATGTTTGCTTATCTTTGCATATTTCCATGATGTACTGATATGTGATTATTCAAAGAAACATGATTTTTTTCCCCAAATAAATCTTGGCAGCTCTCCTTGAGTCTTATGGGATTAGAATTCATATATATATACAGAGAGGAGAAAAAGAGAGAGAGAGAGAGAGAAGAGAGAGGAGAGAAAACAGAGAGAGACATTTGTAAGCATATTTTTTCTTTGAGTTTTCCAGTTTTGTCTGGGAATCTGATTTTACATGACGGTGAAAATATGTTGTGGAAAATGTGTGTATTTTATATATATCATCATGTCTGATTTGAATATTTGAATATTTATTGTCTATAAAACATGAGAAATATTCAGAGATAAAGATAGAATGAGATATGTAAATTTGGCTGCAAATAAGAAATTCCCCATCAGGAGGCTTAGAATCCCTGAGGTCACACAAGAAGAGATAAGGAATTTCTTTTCCCAGGCTGTTTAATTTTCGTGGTGTAGCTAGAACCCTCCATGAAATTAGTCTGATGTGAGCATTTAACAGCTTGAGATAGAAACAATTATTTAGAAATCAAGAGAGAAAAGAAATATTGTTTCTTCTTTCACAAAAATGTATAGGTAAAGTATTTCATGATTTTCTAAAACTTCATCAAGCACGGTGCCCTGCCCTCACTAACCCAAGTAGTAGCGAGAATTGCTTGTGGGAGGAAACAGGAAGCTTGACAGATAAATGCCCTGTTACCTTTTTCCAGGTTCACTCAATGCACAGATTCTAATTAGCACATTCTGTGCCTCAGCTCGTAGCTCCCCCTTGAGCTCTGCTTGGAGAGTTTCTTTCTTTCTTTTCTTTTCTTTCTTCTTTTTTTTTTTTTTTAGAATCCACCCAGCTCATAAACACTGCCACCCCCTCCCTCCTTCTCTCTTTACAAATGTTACAACACAATCAGAAATTGCCTCTGTTCTTTCCTTCCTGCATCTCCAGCAGGTTCCCTTGCGTCAGAAGCCGAGGAAGAAAACTCAAGGTAATTAGATCCCTTTTGTTCCTTTATCCCTTTCTCCTACCTGTGAGTGTGAATTTTTTATTTTTTCTTCCTTTCTACTGGATGCCTTCTTCGGGGGGCGGGGGGGGGGTGATCAGAGTCTTGTCTGTCTAAATTTAATATCAGGAGATGGACGGCAGATTAAAATTTTTGGCTGCTTTGGGATTGATTTTAAGAAAGAATGACATGCTGTTCATTTGGACCGGTCCCTCGTGCTTTGTCCTCAGAGCTTAGAGAAGCTAACAGAGCCAGGAAGTCCCTGGTGTCCTAAGTGGGCTTTAACCCTTCCGTGTCTGTTGCATAACTGCCGCTGTTACTATGGGAAGGACCCGTGTGTCTGCCACAATGTGCCGGCCAGCCCAGAGAGTCGACCGTTTTCAACTTACTCTTTTTGACTAAGGTTTTCCGACCCATGCTTGCATAGAAGTCTCACTGCTTCTTTGCCTGGGTATTCTAGGCACTAAATGAATGTTTAAAAATAGAACAGATACATGGGAGTTTTTCTTTCTTTCTTTCTTTCTTCCTTCCTTCCTTCCTTCCTTCCTTCCTTCCTTCCTTCCTTCCTTCCTTCCTTCCTTCCTTCCTTCCTTTCTTCTTTTACACTTACTTTGCATGAATGTAAACATGCAACCATTGCCTTGCAAACAACTAACTATTGCCTTTTGTTTTGTCCCCTGAGTTCAGGTCACACTTACCTGTTCATATCACCTTTGCAGGTTTTTTCACCATGAGTCGGAGGAGGATATCGTGTAAAGATCTGGGCCATGCTGACTGCCAGGGTTGGCTGTACAAGAAAAAGGAAAAGGGAACTTTTCTAAGCAACAAATGGAAAAAGTTCTGGGTGGTACTGAAGGGGTCGTCGCTGTACTGGTACAGCAACCAAATGGTGAGTGGTCCCTCCTCCTGCCCCAGCCTCTTTACCAGAGTGGCCTCTAGAGCACAGGGCAGCGATCCTCCTGGGGAAGTTGATCCTGATCTCCGGGAGTTGGAGCAGAGCAAACCAGCAGATTTGACTGAGGGCTCATTTCTGCTCCAGGAGCTATGTAGGTTAGCGAGCTGAGCTGCTCGGAGAAGCAGCCATCTGGCTTTACTATTCTGATTGGAGAGGAAGAAAAGGATCCTTGCTTAAGGAAGAAGCTGTTTGGGTTCTTCTGATGTCATTTATTCTGTGAGATCCTAGTTGTTTCAGGATCTGTCTGGATAGCGATCGCTATGGGAATTTTGCCTAGCTAAGGTCCTATTAAAAGTTGCCCTCTACCGAGGGCCCAAATCCATCAGTTCAGAGACATGCTATCTATCCCTTCTCCCACTGCCTCCTCTCCTCCTGAACTTTGCCAGGCGGGTTGGTTTGGGATTGCTAACCCTGTATACCAGCCTTGTGTGGGACTGGTGACATTGTTCCATGATGACATTAAATAGACACCGTGAGGACAACACTCACTGAGGTAGTTGGTGATGTTGTCCTTTGATGGCCACACTCTACTGTGGTCAGCTCCATGGTTTGACTGTGGAAAAAAGAGCTGGAAATTAAATTATCGTATTGTCTTTTGTGGCTGGAGATACTTTGAGAGGGACATCGGTGTTGTTGAAAATAATCTGTAGAGCTTTGCAGATAGAAGTCTGTTGCTAACTCTGGGGAAATGGAAATCCACTGCAGGTTTGGGGAGAACTGGGTCCCTTTGTGCTGGAAAAAGGACCAATAGAGACGATTTGTTTAATCATTTAAAGGAATAGTACTAAGTTAAGCCAACCTGGGGCTGGGTGGTTTCCCAAACAAACACAGCTTCCTTAAGGGGAGTTAATGTTGATTTAAGTACTTCGTGTTTTCTGTTATTTTATTTTTAATTATTGAATTACATTTAGTTATTCATTGTATGTGTGTGTATTTGTGTGTGTTTGGGTATATATGTGTCACCACTCATGTTTGGTAGTCAGAGTACAACTTACAAGAGGAATTGCTTCTTTTATTTCATCGTGTGGGTTCCTGTGTTCTAATTCGAGTGGTCAGCCATGGCAACAAGCACCTCACCAGCTTCCATTTTTTATTGTTTTATTGTTTTAGCCTATGGCATTTGGGCAGTTATCACTGGTAATTGTTACCTGTATCTTTCTTAAGTTGAGCTGGTCTGAGTTACCCTATAAACAGTCCTGAGGAATTTCTTGATCCTGTAGGATAGACTGGGTATTGTTGGACATGATACATCTACAGGATGCCACAGGGCTCACAATTAAGCAGTTACTCATCTCCTCATTTGGCCAGAAGGTGCTGTCCCTGTCTTGGTATAATGGGAAAGAAGTTCCTGGAGTCACACAATTGCCATTTGGCTCATTTGGCTTCTCCAGCTTCTCTTCTTCCCCTTAGGAGAATGGATCCGGTTACTTTTAGGCATCAGATCTTCCTAGTTTTAGGCATCAGGAATCTCCCTCCTCTGCATGGAGCAGCCATGTTGGCTTGGCCTAGAGAGAGGAAAGGGTGGAGTCTTAGATGCCTGTAGGCTCCCCATCCCCGTGTGCTTTCATCAGAGACAGACAGTAAGCTTCAGGATGCTGGTTGTGTATTTTAGAAGAGTAAATTAGTAGCATCAGTCTGAGAATAAGCTTGGTTGGGCAGGGAAGTAGACGATAACTTTTGTCCACAAAAGGAAGAGTCTCCCACAGACAAGTTCTCATGTCTTTTTCTTTGCTTTTTCTTTCCCACCCTCATTCCTGACATCCTAATTGTATGTTTGTTGTGGGTAGACCTCAAGGAAGATTTATTTAGCAGTCATATTCCTACTATCTGTGTTAATACCAACTGCAAAGTAACAGTCAAACACGCCCTCACAGAAAATTATGCACTTACTGTCTCTACTTCAAGAATTTAGATTTAAGAGCTAAGGCGCCTAAGGGTTGACTGATTTCTTCTCCTTTCTCCATTCCTTTTTCTTCCTGATTTGTGTATAGCAGGATGGCCTATCTCATCGAACATAGAACATTTGTTGAATGCCAAGGAATGTTCTAGGTACTCTGCACACAGGTTCTTACCTATTCTTCAAAACAACCTCTAGCTGGGTATGTCGGCACAGGCTTATAGTCTTAGCCACTCAGGAGGCTGAGGCCGAAAGATTGCAGTTTCAAAGTCTTCCTGGGCTATAGAGTGAGTTCAAAGACAGTTTTGTCAACTTATCAAATCACTGTCTCAAAATGAAAAAGAAACATAAAAAGTTGGAGGGCATAGCTTGGTGGTAGAGTGCTTGCCTAGCATGTATGAGGTCCAGGATTCAATCTCTGGAGGGAGCTAGAGACAGAGACAGACAGAGACAATAGACAGAGATGGAGGGCCTCAGACCTTTGAAGCATGCTTTAAAAGCCGGAAAGATTTAGACTCACAGTAAACTTCCCAAGTCATACATGAAGGACGAAAAGGGCTCCACACTCAGGCTGCTTTCATTCCTAAGTCCATACTGATTGACATGCCATCCTGAAACTTCCTGAGGATCAGATAAATGATACCATTACATTACATTGCTTCCAGAAGGAGACTGGGAAAACCTCTCCAGAAGGAGCAATTCCTCTGTGAATGTACAAGCTATCACCTTAGACCCCTTTGCTCATCCCTGTTGCTGTCAGTATTGCCCGAGGACTTTGCCATCCTCTCCTCTTTGCCTGTCTGTTGTTGATACCCGGTAAATGGCTCACCTCATTTCTGCTCACGTTGCTTCTCCCAGCACCACCACCGAGACTTCCTTAGGAAGTAATTTCTCACGTAGCATTTCCTTGGTTTGGAAGGTTCCAGCACAAGCAGCTTCAAGCCTCTTCTTACAGGGCCATACATAAGCCACGAAATCTCAGCGAGTGAAAAATCCGGACTAGGACACTACCCTCTCACTTTCCTGCGCCCTGCGCTCAAACCCACCCCCTGACACAGGGCATCATCTTCACTGGTACCCTCTCTTTCTTCTCGCTACTCCCCATCTTAACCCAACCTAAGCTTGGCGATGGAGCTTTGATTCCTATTGATGTGTTCCAGCTCTCTGTGCACCTTTGTCTAGATAGATTCCCTGCTCAGAAAGGCTGTCCCTGTTCCCGGGAGCCTTTTCTCCTGCCCATTGCAGCAAGCCTCCCCCTTTTCATAAGGTCACATTTGAATTTGGTAGCACATTTTCTGTGTGGACTTACCATGTCCCCTGAGCTAAACGTACCTACTCAGTCTTCTTCCTTTTATATTATTTTATAATAGTTTGATTGTCACACACATCCTTCTTTTTGAATGTATTCAGACTCCTGTCTTTCATAATTATTTCATCACTATGTCTACATAGAAAGATCATAGGTTTTTATTTTTAGTATTTTAATGTCTGGTGTTTAATAAGTGCTTGATTAATATTTGTTGATTCCTCAAGTGAATGAGAAGGATGAATCATTGATACTTGCTATGCCTAGGGAATTCTGAGAATTGAGATCTTATTCAAGTATTTCTCTTGACAGGAAATAATTTCTCAGGAATGGGATTTCCACTTCTATGCTAAAAAAATGCAATTAAATTTGGGGTTTACTAGAAAGGATCCCTATGCTGTAATATATCCCACACAGCTGTTCCCAACCTTGCTTTGGGACTTTTTGATGCTTTTGGGAGTAGAAGATGGGGGTTGGGTCAGCATCTGAGTCAGAGGTCAAATGTGAATGAAGGCTGGATAATATGAGTGAGCGGAACCAGCATGGTACTGTAGAGATGATGTCTAATTTTCATATAACCACCCAACATTGATTTTATTCCTCCCATTCTTCAAATGAGTTTACTGAAAACCAAGAGCTGAAGGAACAGGCTCAGAGCCTCTGAAGAAGTAAATGGCAGAGCTGGGATTAACCCTGAGATAGCCCAACACCAGAGCTGGGCTCTTTTCTGTAGACGGTGTGACTCCTCCTTTGATAGGTGGCCTGGGCCCAGTAAATAGGGAACTCAGACACACTGTTCACAAATGGGTAGGACTAGCAGACAGGAGGGGACTAAAGAAGAGTCTCAGGTTGGCAGGGAGATGGGCATGTGATGATATGAACATAGCAGCAGCTAACTGTGAAGGAGTGTGTTGCAGAAGCCTGGTTGAGAGATGGTCAGAGAACGCAAGGGTTCAGATGTGACCCCTGGCAGTGAGAACTGGAACACATCACACTGATGAAGAGGAGCAGCACAGAGAGAATATGGGACATAACAGTTGAGGCTAAAGTGAGACTGATCTCCAAGTCTTAGTGCCTGGGTAAATACCATGAAAACTGAGAAAGAATTTGTGGGTAAAATGTAGAGTTTTGTATTGATTCTTCGTCAGCTACGTATTTGGTTTATTTTTGTGTTATCCATTATTTGTCTAAAATTACTAGAGACTCGAGGGGGTTTGCTGTATAAATGAACCGATATCGATGTCATTTGCGTTGCTGCAGCCACAGTTTAGGAGAGCTGCGGGGCTGCTGGGTAAACCATCTGACCTTGTTTCATGGAAATTTCAGGTCAGCTCATGCCTGCTGCAGGGCAGTGTCTGACTTAACAAGCACCTTGCAGAGTTCTCGGTCCTTTGAGGCTCCTCCTTAATCTGTGCAAACGTGACTGTGTTTCCTTTCATTGTCAACACAGTTGCATGACAATGCCTCGTGGTAACTGTGTCACTTGTGAACAAAATGTGACTCTCAGAGGAGCTTAAACGTGGACGATGCTTTTCTTGGAAGCAGTTTGATGAGCATCTTTTCTATTTAAGCTTTAATCACTTGGTAGAACAGAATTGACCCTTCCAGAAAATCTTACTTGAAAGCCAGAATTTCTCTATTTATAAGAGAACTGTCTTGAGTGTTTTGGCAAAAATGGGGAGCCTTTCTTTCAGCTAAAGAAAAACGAAGAGGGGTTAGCTTCTCACCGGAAAGAAGATGACTTCCTGGCCTTGAGTCCTGCACCTTTCAGAGCAATCTCTCTAAGCCTGAATTGTGAGAAAATAGCTTAGGGAATTTGCCATGGTTTGGGAATTTTTTTTTATTGACACACTCTTTACTTATGTGGATTGGTTTTTAAAAAATATTTTTATTTGTTATTGTGTGCATATGAATGTGTTTATATGTGTGTGTATGTGTGTGTGTGTAGTTTGGGTGCATGACACAGGGGACATGTGAAAGTTAGATGACAGCTGTGTGGAATTGGTTCTCTGCATTTTTATAGGCTCCAGAGTTTGAACTCAAATTGCCAGGATTCTGTGGCAAGCACCTTTACTGGGTGAACCATCTTCTTTGTCCGTTTCTGTAATTTAAACTGTCTCGTTACACTCTGATATAAGATACAGAGTAGATATCAATATTTTTTTTTTGGTGGGGAGAAATCATTTAGTTTTAATTTTATGTCACTTATCAATGAGTCATAAATTTTTCTCACATCTTCACTGACAATATTTCATTTCAAGGAGAATTATATGTGTCTCATCTAGCAGAATGCTGTATTTACTGTCTTAGCTGAAATCCCATTTCTGAGTGCATCTCAAAGAGAACTCCAGCGTATGGAAGCGTTTCTAAAGGAAAGTAAGCTAGTGACATGAACCTGGTGGACTGTAGGCCAGCCTAGAATTTGCGTTTGAGTAGAGAAGAGGTAATGTCGATGGTCCGTGAAGGCGACACAGGACATGATAGTGACCAGGTGACCTTACAATAATATGTATGTGTATATATATATATATATATACATGCAGTATACATATTTATAAATATTAATGTATACTAATGTATGCATCAGATTTATCAACAGGGAGATCATTGAAGTAACTCTATGTGCATCCATTTTTCTGTTAATAACACTATCTGTACTTTGAGCTAATTGGGAGCTTTGAATGCAGATAAAAAGCACTGCACAGACACAAAAGGAGCACATACAAAGAATGACACTTTTATGCATTCTTTAGCAGAAATATACTTGCTTGGGGATGATGGGCATTGAAGAGGCTCCTCTGGAGTTCGTTAGCCATTTGGGCAAGAAACTGCTCTTGCCTGGACTGCTTAATGGTATGCTGTATGAACTGCATGTAGGACTCACAGAAAAATGACTGCTAAACTTGCCTAAAGGTGAGATGGTCCTTCTCAGGGTTCCTAATTCATGAAAGAGTCTGGCAGACATTCTGCAGGACACAGAAAAGGGTAACTGACAAACTGCCAATATAGGCAAAACTGTCTTTAAAATTTCCTGCTCATGAAAAAGTCTGCTGAATACTATGGGCTTATAGGCTAAAGATGCCCCAATGTTACAAAAAAAATCCTTGGGGTGATTGTCCAGGCAGCAAGGTGTCTCTGTCAATTCTAGAGGTTTCAATGCTGCTTACAGTGCACTTCCAGTTTACTTAGGTAATATTATATCATTCTGGAGTCTTTAATGGAGTTAAAAAATAGTTATAGGTTTCCTTAGTTATAATAAAAGATTAAGTAGGTATAAATATTGTAGCTGTAATTCTTGCTTATAACCTGTTTTGTTATATGTAATTTTACTATGTTAAAGTTAAAACCTTCCTTTTCATTTAGACAGAGAGGGGAAATAGTGTGGGGAATCCGTCTGTATATGTGTTGCTTCTATTGGTTAATTAATAAAGCTTTTTCAGCCAGTGGCTTAGCAGACTATAGCAAGGCAGGAATTCCAAGCAGATAGAGAAGGAAAGAAGGCAGAGTCAGGGAAAAGCCATGTAGCCGCCACATGAGACTGGTGCACCAGAACCCTGCTGGTAAATCATGAGTCTCATGGTGATGCACACATTTATAGAAATGGGTTAATTTAAGATATAAGAGCTAGCCGGGCGGTGGTGGCGCACGCCTTTAATCCCAGCACTCAGGAGGCAGAGGCAGGCGGATCTCTGTGAGTTCGAGACCAGCCTGGTCTACAGAGCTAGTTCCAGGACAAGCTCCAAAGCCACAGCGAAACCCTGTCTCGAAAAACCAAAAAAAAAAAGATATAAGAGCTATCCAATAAAAAACTAGAGCTAATAGGCCAAGCAGTGATTTAATTAATACAGTTTCTGTGTGGTTATTTCAGGTTTGTCTGGCTGGGAATGAATGAACAGCCTCTGCCTACATAAAATAGTGGGTGTAAATCTTTAAAGTTATTGTTTTAAAATATTGACTATACATATATCTATATATGTACAAACACAGGCATAAAAGTTTCTTGAGCATTTTAAAGGGTGCATTTCTATGGCATTAAATATATTCCCATTATTGTACAGCTGTCCCCACTTTTCACCTCCTGATCTCTTTTCATCTTACCAAATTAAAACTCTCCCCCACTACCTCACTCTGTGAATCCCTTCTCTGATTGTCCCTTGCAGCTACCAAAGATTTTCTGTTTGTGTGAATTTGACTACTGCATGTCTACCTAGTAAGTATAATTATATTATATTTATTCTTCTGTGGCTGGCTTGTTTTACAATGCACGACATCTTCAAGTTTCAATTTCCATTCTTCTTAGGGACATCCTAGTGTATCCACATGTTGCATTTGGTTATCCAGTTATGTCCATTGATGAACACTCATGCTACTCTTACCTTTTGTCCACTGCCAAATGTTCCTACTATAAGGACCTGCAAAGATGTCTTTGATGGTCTGCTTTGAATTCTGGGTATAGATGCAGAAGTGCAATTACAGGGTAACCATAGTTTTAGTTGTTTCAGGAATGGTTTCCTATAGCAACTGCTCTCTTCCCTTCCTCTTGATGGTGCACAGGGCTTACAGCTTTTCTAGAACTCTCTCAGGATTTGCTCTCTGGTTTATTTTTGGTACTCACCCTCTTAATGAGTATGAGGCGATAAGCATCTCATTGTGGTTAGATTCAATTTCCTTAATGCCCAGTGACTATGAGCACCCTTCCCTTGAACTTATTGGCCATTTGTGTATTGTCTTTAAAAAATGTTTATTCCACTTTCATTTAAAGCAGAGCTATTGTTCCTGCTGCTTGGCCTCCAATAGCATCTTAATGATATCTTAATGATGTTCATTCATGGAGTTCCTGTAACAGTCTAGAGAGATTGGAAAGCTACTTGAAGACTTAATATACATTGAATTATGGCAGATTATGTGCTATCTCCTAACTGTGTTATCTCAAGGATTACCATTTATTATTATTACTATTATTATTACTTATTTTTTATTCCTTCTAAATCTCTAGTATTGACATACATCATTTAAATCTTATATGTTGTTCCTTTTCTTATTCTGCTATTTTTTTAATGTGAACATGAATTCATTTAGATTTTATTTTTAGGTAATATTTTAATTAATTATTTGAGAATTGCATATATGCGAACAATATATATTGACCACATTTGCTCTCACCCTCCTTCTAAATCCTTTCATCTCTCATGCTCCCTTTCCTAACTTTGTCTTAAATATGTAATTTAATTGTACATATATTTATAATTTATAAATCTATAATGAATTAAATAAATTATAAATACATATATTATTAAATATATACACCAATTCCACCCAGTTCAATTTATATTAGCCACAGACTCACCCATCAGAGGCCACACCCTTAAAGAAAGCAGATTCTCCCTCCCCTAGAAGCCACTAACCATCAATAACTCCTTAGCTAGAAGTGAGGTCTTCTGATGTTCTCTCTTGCCCAAGATGCCGTAGTGACTGGATTGCTCTCCTGTGGGCAACTATGTCTCTCTTCTTGCTTTAACTATGGATGGCACATCCAGTTTATTAGCTATCATGATCTATTATCCATTCTATAATAATGAAAGTCAATCAGATTTTTCTAAAATTTCCCTTTCATCTTTATTTCTTTGCTTTTGTTGGGCTTTCCTGGTGAAGAAGTTGGGCAGCACTGATGAAAAGGAAAAGCCTCCCTGGGCTTAGAGGCTTCCAAGAGAGCGTGTGAGGATGACCAGGGGGTAACTCATGCCAGGACACATGTGCTGAGGTTGTTTTCATTGTAGAGAACAATCACCAATCTTTTAAATAATGAAGGCTCTATCTTAACTGTTTTTGGAAATAATGCTTTAAAATGACTTTCTTTGTAACATGCTTTCATGATTAAACGATTCCTTGGAGGAGAGAGCATGAGTCTAAGAGTAGCCAAGAAAGCTGATTTATAGACATACACCAGATGCCTCATGGTCTCCTCTCCAAAAAGACCTACTGTGGCAGTGAGGTGTCTATATCCCTGGGTGTTTCTCAGAAGGTGATAATGAGGAAGGATTATAAGGATAATTGTGTTGTCACAATTGGTTACTATGAGCAGGAATTTTTTTTTCTCTCGGGGTAAAGATAGATTGGCTTAGGTTTCTCAGAAGGAGACTGCCAGAAGAAGATTTGTCTATGAGTGGTTTATTTGAGAAGGTGAGCAGGTCCAGGACTCTCCATTTGAATGTGATCTATACACACCTCCCTTTATTCCTTAAATCATCTCTGCTTTACTTACAATACCAAATACAATATGAACGTTAAGTATATTATTGCTACTGCATTGTCTTGAGAACAATGACATGAACATTTTGTGTTTGCTTGGTAGAGACACCTTTGTGTGCATTTGTCATTGGTGCTCTGTTCAATCTGTGCATGCAGCCCTTCAGAACTAGAGCTGCAACTCTCTTGGAAAGATAATGACAGATGAGAAGGCAGAGAGAAGCCAAGGATAGCTGCAGGTAATCCAAGCTTAGGCAACCTGGGGAACTCAGTACTCTTGTAAAATACAAAATCCAGAGTGAGTATGCCAAGGGTCAACGGCTGGATTATTTATGTACCAAACCCTCTCAGGTATGTGCAGGAGCTCATTCTAGGGGCTTGATTTGCAAATCTCTTGCAAGGCAGAAGTCTAGAATCAGGGCCCAGAAGACCTTCCCAGTGAAGAGATGCAGCTGCTGGCAGTAGGAAGTCTGGCTAGGGTTCCCTGAGTCACCAGCAGCACCAACTGCATGTTATCTGCCCACCCCAGAGCCCTTGATCCTCTCTCTTGCTGGGGCCTCAGTATCCCAGGACTATAGAGGCTTTCTGGTACCATCTCAGCCCACATTTAAAATTATAATACATTGAGAATCTCTGGATTCTGTAAGAAATTGTGGCTTTTGTTTATTAGCCAAGACATCTACCAATTGTTTTCTGTATAGAATACATATTTCTAGGCACCTGTAAAAAGAAGCCCTCTGGGGATCAAAATCTAATTATATTTACAGGACAATATCATATAAACCGAAATGTAATAATACTTTTAATAAAACACACCCCAAATCATATACAGACAGATTATTAAGCTTGCAACCCTAATTATGCTCTCAGTAATTTAATTTTTTCCTCACAGCCATTAATCTGATGCAAAAATGACAAGGGAAAACCGGGACAGTCACAGCTGCTCCAGGTATCAGCAAAGGAGGTGGAGTCGAGAAGCTTGCTTGACATCAGTTTTCTCCTTCCAAGTTATTCTTTCTCCTTTCTTACAGATGAATGATAACAATCTCTTAACTCTCTATGTTCTGTACTGTCTTACTGTATTAGACATGCACATTGATCTTATTTCTCTTGAAGACACTGGTTCTGTCTGCTTTTTCACTGGGAAACACTGGTTTCAGGGTACTCCTCTGCCTAAGATGAGCCAGTAAGTGGCTTGCAGGCAGGTGTCCTGTTTAAGTCGGGATTCTTTCTCCTGGGCCATGTGTTAACTGGAGTCTTCTCCTCTTTCTTTTAGCTCTCTTTGTAAGGCAAAGGAAAACCATCTGTCTCCTGTTAGAATGACTCGCTTCTGGGTCCTGTTCTTTGTTCTGGAAATTTATGAATGCTGTGCAATTTCTTCATGGGACAACAGCATCAGTTGGGTGGTGTGTGGGTTAAAAATCACCTGCCTCATCAGTTCTGATACTGAGAATAGGATTAATTTTACCCCAAAGGTAGAGAAGGGTACCCTTCTTATGCTCAGTGCTCAGTCAATGTTAGCCTTAGCTGTTTCTGTCAAGCACATTCTGAGGTATCCCAGCCACACCCCCTGTAAGAACTGCTTCTTATAACTAGAAGAACAAGGAGGGAGGATGGGGAAGAAAGGATAAAGGGGGAGGAGGTAGAAAGAAGGACGACCAAGCCAAACACACTTTTTCTTGCATCCTGAAGTGCTTGCTGTCCCCCCACGACTGGTGGATGCAGCTCTCTGTTCACCGACCCAGGTGAGGCTTGCAGAATGGAAGGTTCTTGGTGTGTCCATTTCTGTGTTCCTTTCTGAAAGAGAGGAGAGGATGAGTTACTCATCAGAACCAAACACCGTCATCAATTTCATTGCAGGGAGAGAGGAGAGGAGGCTGTAGAGTCAGTGCCATTTGCAGGCATGGGGACTACGTAAATACCTGAAATGTGACAGCCACATCATTGTGGAAAATGCTAGCAATGTCTCTTCTTAGACTAGGTTTCACTATCAATAAATAAACTTCTGTGTTACAGGTCTGGGGTCCCAACCTTTGGCTTAGGCTTAATGGGTGATGGAGTGGAGGAGGAGCCAAGAGATAAGCAAAAGGAAGCAATCCTGAAGGAAGCATGGTCTGCTCATCATTGTCCCCCCTGTCTGCTTCTGCTTGTGGCCCCAAGAAGTCTTTATGACTGTCATAGCTGGAGAGGATTAATGTAGGTCTCAGGATATGGTCACCCATCATGGAGAGTCCTCCTCATGGGAGAGGTGTGTATGTCAGGGGGCAGATCTTTCCTGTAAAGATCTACTGTTTCTGGTATCTGAAGTCCCTGAAACTTAGGTCAACTTTATTTCTGTGCCTTCAGCCTTGAAGGGGGATGAGATTAGGTTAGGTGGACACTCCTTCAGCGATGAATATTCCAACCTGAAGAGGTAAGCAAGTAGTCTATAATAAAGGAGGCAGCAGCAAAATGAAGGTAGTGAAGGCAGGCTTTCAGTGCGTTTCGGTTGTAGGCTTAAGTGAAGAGTCAGTGCTTTGTGGAAAAGTAGCTTCCAGGTGCCTGTTCCGTGTGTGTTCTTTAAAGTCACGTGTGAATATAAATTGTGCCACATGTTATCATATGAAGCCTCAGAGATGTATGTAGGACAGACCCCAGAATTAAGGTTTCTGGTGAGAGGACACACTTCTATAGTTCTGTCCTTTGGTCTGAATTTGATTTCCACTTTTGCATGAGAAGGCCTCTGCACAGTTTGAATGTGCCAGGGCATCTTGTCTCATCTCTCCTTCAATCTTCATATCCCTCTAGCTTATATTTTAGACAAAGGGGTTCAGATTATAGTACTGGTCTCAAGTTAGTGTGCTCTTTGAGATTCAGCCTCCATGTGTGCAAGGAGAATTTAACCTCCATGTATGAGTGCTGTAGGAGAATCCAATATCTGTATGTGCTCTAGAATTCGGCCTCTGTGTGCTCTAGGAGAATCTGGCCTTCGGATGTAGTCTAGGAGAATCAGCCTCCATGTGTGTGTACTCTAGGGGAACCCAGTCTCCATGTGTGCTCTAGGAGAATCCAGTCTCCATGTGTGCTCTAGGAGAATCCAGTCTCCATGTGTGCTCTAGGAGAATCCAGCCTCCACGTGTGTGTTTCTAGGAGAACGCAGCCTCCACATGTGTACGCTCTAGGAGAACTCAGCCTCCATGTGTTTGTACTCTAGGAGAACCCAGCTTCCACGTGTGTGTACTCTAGGGGAACCCAACCTCCATGTGTGTGTTTCTAGGAGAACGCAGCCTCCACGTGTGTACGCTCTAGGAGAAACCAGTCTCCACATGTGTGTGCTCTAGGAGAACCCAGCCTCCTTGTGTGTGTACTCTAGAAGAATCCAGTCTCCAAGTGTGCTCTAGGGGAACTCAGCTTCCACGTGTGTGTACTCTAGGGGAACCCAGCCTCCACGTGTGTGTACTCATGTGTTCAGCTTATTCGAGATGTGTTTATTCTATCATAATACCACTCCATTTACATCCACTCACTGATGCAACGATTATCACAAACTGATTTTAGGTCAGTTGTTTAGGACCAGAGTGACTCCTTGTGTCCACTTACCCTTAACCCTACATTCCCACCTCAAGCCTTTGCTTTGCTTTCTACCTTCATGAACTTCATAAAAATGGAGACATAGTGTAACGTATTGTCTCTTGTGTTGTCAGTAAGTGCGATGCTGCCAAGGCTTATGTACAGCTTAGCAGGAGGTGCTTGTTCCTTTCTAGTGATGATAGTGTTCTCTCATGAGAGCATGAATACATTATGCTCTTTAGTTACCCGCCAATGGACATTGAGGTTGTTTCCTGCTTAAGATACTATGACTAATGTACCTATAAATATTTGCTTGCAACTCTTTTCATGGGTATGAGTTTTCATGGTGGGGGTGGGTAGGAGCGGAATTGCTGGGTTGTGCAGAAATTACATGCTTGTGATTTTCAGAAAATGCTGAAATATTTTTCCAAAATAGTTTACACATCTTATTTTAACATTTTCTTTATTGTCAAAGGGAAAAAATGTTCCATCACTCAGTCATTCATAACACATATATGTATAACTTTTCCGCACAGAATGGACAATTGCCTTATAAATCAAAAATATATTAAATGAAACAGTTGCTTCCTTCAAAATACTCTGGTCTGTAGGAGAGTCAGACCAACAACCAGGACACACCACCATGAGAGGACTGTGAGGGTAGCCCATTTCTTGCTCTGAAGACAAACAGGAGGGAGCCTGTCCCAGACTTGTAGAAACAGATTGCACCCATCATGACTCTTGGAAACTCACATAAGAGGGCCAGGGAGAGGGGTTTAGTGTCACCAGGGAGCTGCAGGCATCCTGCCCTGCTTGTATTCTGTAGCTCCATTATGATGCTCAAATTACACGTCCACAAGTTCACAAGATGCTGCCTAAGTCCACGGGTCATGTTGAGCTCATTGTCCCGTTTCTCTCAAGAGATGAGGTCTCCATCTTACTACTATATTCTCACACCTGGGACACAGTGAGGACTTGACGGAATGTATGGAAGCTTTTCATGAGAGAGAAAAGAGAGTTTAAGGGAGAGATGAACACAGATGATTGACATGGGAGGAGCTTCACTCCTGTCCTTGATGTTTGAACTCTGCCAGTTTTGACAAAAGTAAGACTTTGGTTCTACCTAATGATAAGTTCTGCTGGGGGTGGGGGCAGGGAGTCAGAGCTGCCCCGGAAAGTGGGTGGGCTAACTTGAAAGGAAGTTTGGTTTGTAGTTACAGAACACCCTATGGCTGAGGGCCCAGTGCTCTGTGCTGCTGCACTTAAGATTGATAAGTTTGTACAGTGGCTGGAGGTCACTTTTAAAGATCATGTTAGAGATCTGGGGAAATTATCAGGTTCCAATACATAACTGTCAAGTGACGTTTTAGAAAGTTAGGAATCCTTAAAGGGAAGGATACCATTCGAGTCAGTTATTTTAGTTAATGGATCAGGCAGGGGCAGATCTGAAAGGGTAGGAGGAGAAGAAGAAGAAAACTGTCATTCCATGAGAAGCTGCCCATTGTGATCGCCACTTCTGTGGCATTTTTTTTTTGCAGGTTAAATAAGAAAGGGACATTTTTGACACAGCTGATGTGACTTTGAATACAGCTCAGACGTCTTTAGAATAATGACAAGAGCTGCTGTGTATGAGAAGGAGGGTTCCTAGGGAAACTTTATGCAGTGGCTCCGCTCAGGTTTCTTTGGATCTCTAGTTGAAAGAGCTTCAGCCTTTTCAGTTTTGTGGAAAGGAAACCAGTGACATAAACCCAGTGAAACAAAGATACGTAATTTATCTTTCATTCATTTAATAATCTGTATTGTTTATTGGGGGCATGTCACAGTGTGCTTGTGGAGGTCAGAGGGCAAATTTTAGGCATCCATTTTTCCCTTGCATCACATTTTTGGTCAGGGGGATAGAGTTCAGATTGTCAGCCTTGGTGGCAAGCACCTTTACCTGCTGAACCAGCTGACCAAATCAATATTTCTAAATGCATGCAAACACTAGTAAAAACAACACTTGTTTGTTCTGTTTTTGTGTGGTGGCGGTGGTGCACGTGCATGCATGTGTGTGTGTGTGTCTGTGTGTGTGTGTGTGTGTACATGCTTATGGAAGCTAGAGGTCAATGCTGGGCATCCTCCTCAATTGCTCCCCATCTTACTTTTTCTGACAGGGTCTCCCAATAAACTTGGAGTTCCCTGACTATGTTAGATATGCTGGTCTGCAAGGCCAGATCCTCCTGTCTCTGCTTTCCCAGTGCTTGGGTTATAGGTGTGGATCATTTTGATCAGCTCTTTTCATGGGTTCTTGGGATTGAACTTGAATCCCTATGCTTATGTGGCAAGATTTTTACCAACTAACTAAACCATTTTCTCAGTCTGTATATGTTTCATTTTAAATTAATTTTTATGTTATTACCACATGATGAAATTATGATATTGCATAGAGGTGTATGTCATGACATGAATTGGGTGTCTTATTTAGCTTCAGAAGAACACAGTTTTCTTTGTTTTACAATTTTTTCAGTTTGTTTTGGTTGAACAGAAGACAGGGATACTGGAGAAGGCGAAATTGTGGAATTCATTAGGGCTCAGCCACAAAGGGTGTTCTGCTGAGGTACTAAAGCTTCATCCAGTGAGCACCTGGGAACCATGCAGGGTTTTAATTAGAGGAGTGACATGAAACAGGTTCATGATGGGCAGAATTGCTATGAGATGTCATTTGGATGCTATATTGGGTTAAAGGAGGGAATTAGAAAGAGGGGAACTGGCTTTGGAGGATTTTTCAGTAATTTAACAAAAAGCTAATGGTGATGGACAGGACATGACATGGTAGGATAGATGAACCATCCTAAAGATGCAACCATAACACAACTTTGTGTTTACCTCATGAATTTTGGGAAGGGTTGTCTTAGTTCATTTTCTATAACAAAATACTGAAGGCTGGGTGGCTCAAAAAGAAGGTGGATGCTTATTTAGTTCAAATTCTGAAGGCTCCTGCTGGGACCTGCTTAGCTTTTAGCAATGACCACATATGGCTTGTATGATGGAGAGGCAGGAGGCATAGTAATTGTGTGCAAAGGGATGCCAGCATGTGAGGTGCCTTTTTGCAACAACCTATTCTCTCAGCAGGCAAATCAGCCTCCAGAAAATAAGAATTCACTCTCATGAGAAAAACCTTAGATTCCCACTGACCTATTTAACATATTCATTCAATTGTTCATCATGTGTTTGTGGTGTGTGGAGTCCCATATGAGTGTATGGAGCCTGAAAGCATCATCTCTGCTGCCCTACTTAGTCATTCTCCACCGTATTCTCCTGAGTCAGGGTCTCTTCCAGAACCTAGGGCTGGGCTGACTGCCAGATAGCCCCAGAGTACTAGTGTATAGGTATGCATGGTACTATGCCTAGAATTTTATGTGCGTGTTTGAGATTTGAAATTAAATGGTCATGTTTGCACAGCAAATGTTCTTATCTGTTAAGCCATCTCTAACCATGACATACTTAGCATTTACTTATTTTTTTAAAAAGATCTGATTTTCTTTGAGAATACCATAAAATTTATTTTGATTATATTTACCTATACTCCTTCTCTATCTCCTCTAAGATACATCCCCTATTTCGCCATCCCCACACACTTCCTGTTCTTTTTTTTACTTGTTCTTAATAACCCAATTTTTTACAGTACATATACTCAGGGTGAGAGACCATTCACTGGGGGAGTGGTTAGTTGACTAGGGGGCACACCCTTAAAGAAGACTGACTTTCCTTCCCAGAGAAGCCATCAGTAATAAAAACTTTACCGGTTAGGGATGGGGGCTCACAAGGCCATCTCATCTCCATGCTATAGTGCTGATTGGCTTGATCTTGTACTGGTCTTGTGTAGGCAACCACAGCTCTGGGTTCATGAGTAAAGTTGCTCTGTCATGTTTGGAAGACACTTTTGCTGCAATCCATGACCTCTGACTCCTACAGTCTTTCTCTTCATTTTCTATGATGATCTCCGAGTCATCTGTGTATGTGTGCATGTGTGTGTGTGTGTGTGTGTGTGCGTGTGTGTGTGTGTGTATGATATAGATGTTTCATTTGTGATGCTTATTCACTTACTCTAACTTGGTCAATTGTAAATTTCTATTACATGTAGAAGTTTCTCTGATGAGGTTTGAGGGCTGTATTAGTCTATGGGTATAGAGGTTGTCTTAGTTAGGGTGTCTGTTACTGTAACAGCATGACCAAAAACAACTTATAAAAATAGACACTTTATTGGGCTTCCAATTTTAGAATCTATTATGGTGGAGTATAGTGGCAAGAATAGCTGAGCACTCGCATCTTGAGTGACAAGCAGAAGGCAGGGGGAGAGAAAAGCCTGGCATAGGGAATCCAGTCTTTTAAAACTGCAAAGCTCACCCCCAGTGACAGATCTACTCTAACAAAGCTACACATCCCAGTCCCTCCAAATAGTTCCAGCAGTTGGAAATCAAGCATTCAAAACTGTGAATCTGTTTGGGCCACTTTCATCCAGGCCACCCAGAGGTATTAACTTAGAGGTAGATTTGACACTGTTCATTTAGCAGATCAATTCACTTAAGTTTTAAAGACTTCAGTCTTTCTCATCATGGACTAAGACTCAGCATGTATTTTTATGGTGACAGATGGTATCCACACAGGGATAGCTGGAACAGGAGAGCTAGAAATGTCTCTTTTGTCCATCTTTCTCTCTTTCTTTCTTCTTCTCTCTCTCCTTCTCTATCCTCCTTTTCTCTTATGAAGTCTTGATAGATGGTGTCATCTTATTCACTGAAGCAGAGAACACCAAAGAGAAGGCATGGAGTAAGATGATCTTGGTTTGGGCCATTCTTCAGGAGCTCATCATTTATCCATGTGAATAAAGATACTGGGCCATTATACATCTAGACAAGGAGCTCTCCAGGGATGAATCTCAATTCAAGTTGTGGATTTTGAATGTGTGTGTGTGTATGTGTGTGTGTGTATGTGTGTGTGTGTGTATGTGTATGTATGGTGATGATATGTGAATTCATGGAAATGTCACAAGTCAATCAGCCATAGTGCTGGAATGGAGAGAGTAAAGGTTTATGGATTGAACTCCAAGGTACCCTGATATCGAAGAGATAGCAGAAGACCTTGTGAAAACTTTAAAAGAGGAGGTAATTAGAAGGAAGGTGAGCAGCAGTGTTGCTAGGAGGCACAGGGGTGGATCGGTTTGGGTTAATGTTCACTAGAGTCCAACTTAGAACATATGGATGAGTTGGATGGGACTTCTCAATGGAAGTATTTAGGCTTCTTAGAATCTGGAACAGTTGGCATTGAAGTGGAAACAAATGCTTGATATAATGAGAGTTTTCCTCAAAACTAATTATGGGGATTTATATGAAAATGTCTTAATATAATAGTGATGTTACATATATATTACATATATGTTATATAACATGATCAATATGGCCCTATTACATAAGATCAACCATTTTGAAGTGAGTACTTGAGTAAAAATGTCGTACATTCACAAAGATGTACACCCATCTCTATCTAGTTTCAAAACATTTCCAAGACAAAACTTCACTTCCTTCAAGTAGTTATGCCCAATTCTTTTCCTAGGGCCTGGAATATATATATATATATCTGTGTTTTTTCTTTATGTATTTCTTATTCTGAATATTTCATATACATGTAACCAAATAATGCATGATATTTTGTGACTAAAATCTTTCATTTAGCATAATATTTGCAAGGTTTATCTATTTAGCATATGGCAGTCTTTCATGCAGTTTGTGACTATACATAATATTTATCTGTATGGATTTATCACAGTTTGTTTATTGATGATCAGTTTGTGTGTTGGTCTGTTTCTGGTTGTGAACAATGTGTACTGTTACCATACATATACACCTGAACATCTGTATTTGCTTTGGGTAGGTTTTTAGCAATGGACCTAGGTTTTCCAAAATTACATTTCTGCATATAGTTGTAATTGAAAATCACAGGAAACATTGTGTGTTATATAAAATATCAACTCATGTTGTAGGAGGCTTCTTGTTCATTCCTGGCTGCCCAGACTCAAAATAACTACACAGAAACGGTATTGATTAAACCACTGCTTTGCCTATTAGTGCTAGTTTCTTATTGGCTAGCTCTTATATCTTAATTTAACCCATTTCTATTAATCTGTGTATCACCACGTGGCTGTGGCTTACTGGCAAGGTTCCGTCCAGTGTCTGTCTCTAGCTGGGCTCCATGGCTTCTCCATGACTCTGCCTTCTTTCCCCCAGCATTCAGTCTAGTTTTCCCCGCCTACCTCTATTCTGCCCTACCAGACCCAAGACAGATTCTTTATTAACCAACGGTATTCACAGCATGCAGAAGAGAATCCCACATCAAATTCATGTATTATACATTCCTTGAATGTATACTTTATTTGTTTTTTTTTTTTTTGTGTTTAAAGATGAAATTGATAGCCGGGCGGTGGTGGCGCACGCCTTTAATCCCAGCACTCGGGAGGCAGAGGCAGGCGGATCTCTGTGAGTTCGAGACCAGCCTGGTCTACAGAGCTAGTTCCAGGACAGGCTCCAAAGCCACAGAGAAACCCTGTCTCGAAAAAACCAAAAAAAAAAAAAAAATGAAATTGATGAAGCCACTATGTGGTAACTAAAAAGCCTATAAATAAATGAGGTATCTATGTGTGCACTCAGTGTATACGTGTGTGTGTGTGTATTTTAGAAGAAAAAGTTCTCACTAGAATTGAGTTTTAATTCTTCCAAGGGAGAGCATGCAGGCACATACTTGCATAAACAGAGATATCTAGGAGATAGAGGCTGGGAATGGAGTTGACTAATTTTTTTTCTGAAGAAAAGATGAGTTTCTCTCTCAATGATATGAAAAAGAGACAGAATAATGAAGTCAACTAAGATCATCCTGGCACAAATTTAACAGCTAGCTGATTTTAAAATTAAGATTGTGTTTTCAAAATCAAATTTTAATTCGTTGCTCACATTCTCCCTCCTTCTGCTCCTCATTGGGAACTTGGGAGCTCAGTCCAGTGCTCCAGTGTGGGTCTCTGTGACTATCTCCATCCATCACCAGATGAAGGTTCTATGGTGATATGCAAGATATTCGTCAGCATTGCTATAGGATAGGGTCATTTCAGGTTCCCTATCCTCAGCTGCCCAAGGACTAACTGGGGACCTCGCCTTGGACTCCTGGGAGCCACTCTAGGTTCAAGTCTCTTGCCAACCCTAAGGTGGCTCCCTTAACTAAGAATTGTGCTTCCGTGCTCCCCTATCCAACCTTCCTTTATCCCAATCATCCTGTTTCCCCAAGTTTCCCTCATCCTCCCCTTCTCACTTTTCTCTCCCCATCCCCCGATACTCCCATCCCACCCCACCCCCAAGGTCCCAAATTTTCTCCCCGGCAATTTTGTCTACTTCCCATAGCCAAGAGGATAATTAATGAGCAAGGAAGTCAGGACCACGAGGGGTGCACCCAACCACTGAGACAGTGTGGCTAATCTATTGGGAGCTCACCAAGGCCAGCTGGACTGTGATGGAAAAAGCATGGGATAAAACCGGACTCTCTGAACATGGCGAACAATGGGGGCTGATGAGAAGCCAAGAACAATGGCCCTGGGTTTTGATCCTACTTCAAGTTCTGGCTTTGTGGGAGCCTAGCCAGTTTGGATGTTCACCTTCCTAGACATGGACGGAGGGGGGAGGACCTTGGACTTTCCACAGGGCAGGGCACCCTGACTGCTCTTTGGACTGGAGAGGGAGGGGAAGAGGAGTGGGGGGAGGGGGAGAAGGGTGGGAGGAGGGGGAGGGAAATGGGAGGCTGGGAGGAGGCGGAAACGTTTTTTTTCTTTTTCTCAATAAAAAATTTAAAAAAATAAATAAAAAAAATTTTAATTCGTCTTTTAATATCTGCCAATTCATTTACATTTTTTAAAAAAATTGCATTTCTCTACTGAGGGACATTAGTGTGCCTGAAAGGAGATGTGAGCTCTGTTTATGACAAATGACCCAACTTCTCTGTAGATCATCTTAGCTTTTATTTATACATTATAGATCAACTGGTTCATAGAGAGGGGGCTCCTTGATTCTATTGCTTGTGAAGCTTTTATTGATTTAAAACAACACTCATCCTATGCTATCCACAGTATCATTCTTTCTTGGGGACTTTCTTCTATAAGAGTCAGCCATGGCAGTTGGATTTTGCAAGATGTGACTCTGAGCAAACACTCCAAACACTTCCTACAGCCTCAGGAAAGAAGTGGTTCTTGCTGAGTGTCTGTTAAAGGCTATGTTTATCTGGGCTCTCTCCAGTCCTAACAGACAGCAAGATGTGTATCTGTGGGTTTGCCAACTTCAAGGCCTGGGTTCTGTCTACCATCTCTAGGCTGCTAATAAGGTTTTGTCTCCTGTGCTTGTGGCTCACCACAGTTGTTGGGGGAGAATGATGATGAGCATGCCTCTGGGTTCAGCAGGAAGCAGGACATAGATGGGTTAACTCTGTGGGTTTCATGAGGACAGAAGGAGAGCAGGGGCAGGCCCAGAGCCTGCTGTATACTGATCATCCTAAGCTGTATTATATCACATCTCTTTCTGTTGGGGGAAGGGTTGCTTGTTAGTTCGCAGTTACCTGGCTAGTTTAGACCCAAAATAATCACACAGGAACTGTATTAATTAAATTACTGTTTGGCCCATTAGCTCTAGCTTCTTATTGGCTGACTCTTACATATTAATTTAACCCATTTCTATTAATCTGTGGCTTACTGGTTAAAGTCCCAGCGTCTGTCTCCAGCGGGGCTACATGGCATCTCTCTGAGTCTGCCTCCTTTCTTCCAGCATGCCATTTAGTTTTCCCTGCCTAGCTAAGCTCTGCCCTGCTATAGGTCCAACTCAGTTTCTTTATTCATTAATAGTAATCACAACATACAGAGGTAAATCCCATATCGCCTCCCCTTTTCTGTTTAAATAAAAATAATGATGTGGGAGGTCCCTCTGACTATTTGTTTATTGGTTAATGAATAAAGAAAACTGTCTTGGCCTATAGCATGAAATGAGGAAGGTGGAGTTAGAGAGATACCATGGAACCCCTGCCAGAGTCAGACATGCTGAAACTTTGCCAGTAAGTCACTACCACATGGTGATACCTAAAACTGGTAGAAATGGGTTAAATTAATATGTAAGAGATTAGCCAATAAGAAACTAAAGCTAATGGGCCAAGCAGTGATTTAACTGGTATGGCTTCTGTGTGATTATTTTGGGTCTAAGCTAGCTGGGCAGCCAGGAACCAACAAGTGGCCCTTCTCCAACATCTTTCTTTCTTTTTCTTCCTTTCTTCCTTTCTTCCTTTCTTCCTTCCTTCCTTCCTTCCTTCCTTCCTTCCTTCCTTCCTTCCTT
>JABTXL010001959.1:3298323-3327548 GCA_025134845.1 Neodon shergylaensis | reverse complement strand
CTTCCTTCCTTCCTTCCTTCCTTCCTTCCTTCCTTCCTTCCTTCCTTCTTTCCTTCCTTTCTTTTTTAAGAAAGGGTTTCTCTGTGTAGCCCAGGCTGTCCTGGAACTCACTATATAGACCAGGCTGGCCTTGAACTCACAGAGGTTCTCCTGCCTCTGGCCCCCGAGAGCTGGGGTTAAAGGAATGCGCTACCACTGCCACTCTGCTCTCATGTCACTTCTTATGAAATGTTTTTGTTTCTGTTTTTAAGAATACTAATATCTTTTAAAAACAGTCTATCTAAGTCCATGGTTAGTTAATGCTGCTTCATGGACATTCCTGTGGTTCTGCCTCATTTAACGAATGTCTTTTCTAGTTCATGTTGTCAGTGTGTCAAAGCCTGGCAGCAGAGCATTTATGATTATGTGTTTGTTTCAGGCAGAAAAAGCTGATGGATTTGTCAACCTGCCAGATTTCACAGTGGAAAGAGCCTCTGAATGCAAGAAAAAACAGTGAGTCCTTTTTTCATCCCCCAAATCCATTTTCAATGTTCACCTAGTGATGGGGTGATTTGGACGTGGAGGAAGGTATAATTAAAATGTCTGGGAATTTTGAGTGTTGTGAGTTGGCACTGTACAAATATACACTCATAGGGAATGGACATAGAAACTTCTCATTTTCTGGCATGTCAACCCATGGGGTAGATGGGTATTAACTGCCCCATTACCTGTGCCAAACACACACTAAGGCAAGGGAATCAATGTCAAGGTTTTGACTTTGTAAAGAACAAATAGCAAAGCAGGTGTCACCACACAGAGTTGTAGACCTAACAGCAAGACCAAGTCATCTTAGTTCATGGTATTATTAGTACTGGCCTTGCCATTCCATACTCTGATGCATTTTGGTTGGGACTATATTCTGCTATAGAATAAGAATGAACAGTGATGGGGGTGAAGTAGGTTCTGCTAAGAAGGACAGAGCCTGGAGGGTCTGGGAACAGTCAAGAGCTCCCTAGAGAGTATACACTTTGGTCACATGATCATTTCAAGAGAACACCCTACTGTGACTTACTTTTATGTCATCTTTGTTCTTTCTCTTATTCTTTCTTCAACATCTTTTCCTTTATTTTTTAAAAGAAACATTTTTTCATTGATAAGCAATGAATTGCTTTCTTGGGAACCAGTGTTAGCTTTTGTTCTTTGCTATACTGGTATAATAGCTGTGTCTTGTTGTGTATTGATGCCTGTGATTTTTGATTGGTTATTAAAAAATAACTCTGTCCTGTTCTGGTGTGATTGGTAAGTGGAAACATTTTACTTGCTATCACTGATGGGCAATAAACTTCCTTTAACTAATATCTAATTTGTTTTTTTTTTTCTTTACCAATACAGAGCCCCTTATCTATGGCTTCTGAAGAGTTATGTGGTGTTGAAGTGGCATACCTGATTATTTTCATATAACTAAAACTCTACTGTATAGTTGACTGAATTTAAATAATACCGTTCGTGAATGAATTGATCTGAATCCTGTAAAGTGACAACCTAGGGACTCTCAACTTGAATGTATTGTTTCTAAACCTTTAAATAGTTAGCAGGTGAAAAAGGTACACCTTTAGATATTTAAATGGAAGCTAAGGAGTGGCTAAGATGCAGTTAGCAGGATAAAATGACCCCTGCTAACTGGAATGGGGACCAGATAACAGGTGTTTAACCAAGTTACTTTAAAAACTCTAACACATGTGCTTTTCTCCTTTCTAGTGCATTTAAGATCAACCACCCAGAGATCAAAACCTTCTACTTTGCAGCAGAGAATCTACAGGAAATGAACATGTAAGTAGAGACGGCTGCATCCAGTCCCTAAGAGAATGAACTTACTTCAGTCAGGCATCAGAGTTTTACGCCAATGGTCATGTCTCTCATTGTCCTATTTATTTTTGTTACTTAAGTTTGTTCTGTTAATTCCTCTAGCCATTATAAAAGCATCTTGCTTTCTTCTCTAGCATGTGTAGTCATTTGTGGACATAAACTTGTCTTAATGACTGTTTTAGGGAGTAGTTGTAAGATTCTCCTGAAGGAGCCACTGAGAGGAGAGAGTAGACAGAAGGAGATGTGACGTGATGAGAATTCACACCACAAGGAGAAAGACCCATTGCCACTCAGGCTCTGCAGCCTCTAGTGTGTGCTGTGTGATTATCACAAAGGCTCATGGACTTATCGCCTGCTTCTCCTTGCATCACCCCGAACATTTACTTCCGGTGCACCTGACTTTAAAATATATCCTAGTTCTGTTTTTGGGTTGCTCTGTTAGGTCAATGCACTCAATTTCCACTTCTCTCCTGGTTTAGACAAAGATGCACAGCACTGGCTATAATTTGAATGAAGCGGTCTGTGAGGTGCTGCCTCGAGGCACCAGAAGGCAGCCTATCAACTTAAAAAGACTATTCCTGTTGATTTAAGACCATCATATAATAATTTAATGTTTATGGATCATGTATAGTATGCCCCATTGACAAATATGGTGGGTAGTAACAATCAAACCCTCCCACCCAACCCCATAATTCTTCCATTCATAGAGTTTAACCTGAAATGCTGCTATCTATTGTACATGGTAAGCATTTCATTGCTTATCTTCCATACATAATCCATCTTTGCCTTCTTGTTTCAGAAAACTAAATAAAATAGATGCTATCTTCCCTCATACACTTCCACCCCCTTCAGGTCACCTCTTCTGCAGCACGGTCTAGCTAGGAGCCTTCTCATTTGCTACACACACTTAGCTTACCCTCGCCTCATCTCTCCAGATGAGGACAAATCACTCACAGGGAGCTGGGAAACCATGGGTTAACTGTCAGAGAAGAAACTGACAACAGTGTCTCTCAAACATGTCTTTGATAGACAAAGAGAGTGTCGCTTCACACACGTTCCCATTGTAGCTTTTGCCCCCTCCCTTGCCTTTCTCAAGCACCTGAAGGGGAAATAAAGAACAAACACATCAGAAGAGAGGGTGTATACCCTTCAAAGGTCAAAACTTGTCTCTGTATGGCACTGGTGAAACATTCCAGCCCATCTGCAGTCACATGCTCTGCAAGTGTTCAGAAGAAGGTAGTGCACTTGCCTAGAGGTGGTTAGAACCCAGAACTGGTGACTGCCAATCTGCCGCTGAGCCACCACTGAGGTCCACAGGGCTGCCTCTGGTCTATAGGGCAGGGAGGCAGGGTTGCCCAGCATCCCACTCTGATAGCTTCTTGAGCAGCATCGGGGGCATCACATGTCTTTGGCTTTATCCCTGTTACCATCTTTCCTTTCAAAATAGTTTTCATCTTCCCAATGAGGGCTTAGTGAAAGAAATAGTTCTCTTGAGTGCCATGTAACTTAGTGAGTGTCTCCTATGCAGAAAATCACATTTTCAGCCGGGCGGTGGTGGCGCACGCCTTTAATCCCAGCACTAGGGAGGCAGAGGCAGGCGGATCTCTGTGAGTTCGAGACCAGCCTGGTCTACAGAGCTAGTTCCAGGACAGGCTCCAAAGCCACAGAGAAACCCTGTCTCGAAAAACCAAAAAAAAAAAAAAAAAAAAGAAAATCACATTTTCAGTCAAGAGGAGGTTAGACTTTTATGAAATTATTGGACTGGATGTGTGGATTAGAGTGCCAGAAGTACAATGGGGTCAGTTACTCTCAACCCATAGCTCTCCATTATCTTTTTATTTCTTTGATATTTTACTTTTAGATCTTCTAGTTTGTAGGAAGGGAAGGGCCAGCACTATATACTTATAAAATCAGGTATAAACAGATAACTATTAGTCTTTTTAAAGTGAACAATGACATAAATTTTATTTTATCTGATTTAGAAAATGTGCTTAAATTTTTGGGCACCTTTCTCTGTTTGCTATGCCTTATTTTTTGAGACATTATTCCTCACTGAACATGGAAATTATCATTTTGGCCAAATTTTCTAGCCAGCAAGACCCATGGATCTGTCTGTCTCTGCCTACACCCTAGTGCTGAGGCTACAAATGAGTGTCACTGTCCACCTCTTTATGTGGGTACTGAGAATCCAAAATCAGGTCATCAGGATTGTATGGCAAGCTCTTTATCCACTGAACCATCTCCCCAACTTCCTACTATATACTTTAAATATTAGTTAAGTACTATATTAAACATCATGTAAAAATTAAATGACACAAAATATAGAAAACACATGAGATTTCTGACTCTTTCCACCTTCCATTCAGCTCCCTGGGGATTATCCACATCCGACAGAATAGCGCCTCTCCTTCCTCATACTGTGTGCACTCCTTCATGCACAGGTATGAATGTATCAGTTACACTATTATACATACATTATACATGCATTAGGGCAGACAAAACCTATGGCTCTGTCCTTTTCTACTAAATGTAGGATTTTTCCCCCTGAGTCATTACAAATCTGCTTGTGAATATTTTTATTAGTTTTATTGTAATATTGTATTCGTATAATCTAGATTGTTATCGATCTGATTTCTTGTTAATGAACAATTACTAACTCAGGGTCTTTTTTTCTGCTGTTACAAGCGTTGTTGACAACATTTTTCTACACACTTTTTTTTTTCAAAATAGATAGTAACAATTGCAATTATTGAGCAAAGAAGGTGGGTATTTAAATTTTGAATAATTGAAGCAAACTGCTTGCTCAAAACTGACTATATCAATTTTAATGTTTGGCTCAACACTTGATTCAAATGCATATTTTTCTATTCTCACCACAGACACCAGTAGCACTTTCAGTGTTACCATTCATGGGTCTAGATGATGCAGTTTCCGAATGGCCAGTATGCATGTTCAAAATTAGAGGATTTCCCCACGTGTGCATTAGCTCTTGCGGGTTCTGCCCCCATTCTTTTGACCCATTTGTCATGGTTCAGGGACTAGACGAACACTCCTGCTTCTTATAGCAGATACATCAATAGGAGAGAGAAACTCATTCATTTTTGCCTTTCATGAAGATTTTAGAAATTAAAAGTTTCCACTTTTTAGGAATACCTTTTATGTTTTATTCAGGTTTTCTACTGAGTGGTGCAAAAATTTTTCTGGCTTAAAAATGAGTGGTATGGGTTTTTTTTTTTCCTGAACCAATTGACCTTATTAAAATGGTAGAGGATTGGAGAGGCTCAGTGGGGAAATAGCTTCTCAGGCAAGACTGATGGATCCCATTTACAGGCACAAAGAGAAAACTGACTTCCCAAAGTTGTCTCATGTATAATGCATGAGTATAAGGACAATAAATTTAAAAAAAAAATTTAAGAACGATAGCTTGTATGGTCAAGTGACTGAATTCGATATGCTCTGATGGTGGCTGAAGTTTCAAAATATTTAATTACTAAAGAAGACATATTTGTTCATCTAGTTAGAATATCTCATTTAGCTTCTTACTTAGCCACTGGATAAAGCCTCCCCCTGCTCCTCTTAAAAGTGTAGACGCCTGAACAGCCAAGACATCTTAGGTCTCCATGTTTCAAACTCATGATGCTTTAGGAAATACTCCGGGTAAGTGAGGAGGTAGGACTGAACTTTATTGTGAAGCCTGAGACAGGAAGCAGGTCAGGGTCTAAGGGGGAAAGTGAGTAGATGAGGGGCCCAGCTGTGTGGTCAGACATTGACTTTCCATTTGAACCTTAGGTGGTTAAGCAAACTTGGATTTGCAGTAATCCACCAGGAGTCCACTACAAAGGATGAAGGTATGTTCTGCTTTCCATTTCTGAAACTTTAGCAAGAGCATTAGAACCGAATGAGTCAGGAGGAAGAAAGAGACAATTCAGCTTCTATGTATAGGCTGATCCTGGGGAAACATGGTTTGACATTTGAAGTGATCTAAAAGGTACAGACAGCCATCTTCACACAGCCTAACCACGGCCTCCCTGCCAACTGAAGCGATTTCACACTTCTCCCACACTTGAGCAGCTGCGGCCCCGCCGATACTCAAACAATTGCCAATGCAAATGTTTTAGTGCCCTCCTCACAGAGTTCTTACTCACGGGCCTGAATGTGTCACGATCTAGACAGATAACTTACATCCCACCATTTCCTCTGACGGTTTCACCTCTCTGCCAGGTGTGTGTTGGCATTCATTACCTTGAAATTGTTCTTGGAACCTGAAGATCAGGTTGGAGACACACCATGTTCAGGCCTCACAAAGTCATATTCATTTCTTCATAATATTACTAGCCTTTAGAGTGGGGAGCAGAGAACTGAATCAGACTGGTGCTGCAATGCTTAGATTATAGGACGCTTGGGCACTGTAAGGAGAAAGTTATACATTTGATTTTAAAATCTTAAGGTTAGAAATGGAAAAGTGTCAAGTGTGAACCCATAAGGAAATTCATTGCAATGCTATGAAGTCAGCATCTAGCTACCACGCTGGTCCCTTTTTTTCTGTAAGGTAAGCATCCACTGGTTATCCACTGGGGAAGAGAAACGTGTAGACGGACTTATCCTGGTGTTTAAGACCTTTTGTGATATTGCTCCTAAACTTCTAAAGCCGGTCATCCAGGATCTCCCTTGGGGACCTCCAGTTTTGTGTCTTGGCCCATTTGCTCAGCCTGGTTCCCTTCTTGCTGTTTTGGGGTACCAGCTATGGCTGAGTTATCAGTCAGATGCAGCTCCCAGAGCTCATTCTGATTCCATCTCCCCTGCTGATGGTGCCATAACTGTCACACATTTTAAGGAATTCTTTTCTTTCTTTTTTTTCCCTAAGTCACAACAACCTCCATCTTGCATCCTGGATGCTCTCTGGCAGGAGAAACTGCCAAGCAGGAATGCTTGTTTCTCCATTCTTGAGTCTCTTTTCATCAGGTGGTGCTGTAGGTTTCTTGTTGTCTAATTTCCCCCTCTTGGATGCTTCCTTTTTGAATGAGATTGAAATCACAGTGCGCAGATGGAGAAAAACCTTTGCTCACACATTATGGAATAACTGATGAGAGCCTGGAAACCTGAAGCATCTTTTTCTTCCGGTTACAGAATGTTACAGTGAGAGTGAGCAGGAAGATCCTGAAATAGCCTCGGAGACGCCACCCCCTCCGTATGCTTCCGCAACTTCCTCTCCTGTGGTACGTGTCGATGTGAGTAGTCTGTTGGTCACTAATTCTTTGTGAGTATGTCACTCCTTCTGATTATACATAGACTACCATGGCTAATACACTTTTAGAATTGACTGAGTTAAGGTGCTTCCCAAAGAGCAAGTGAAATTCTCAGGGTACTGACTCAGAATGCTGACTTAGAGCATTCTCCATAGCAACCCACAGGGATGACAGTCTTGATGTGTTTGTTCATAACCCACAGATGGACTATATCACGATCTGAGGTTGTATGGAGATGCAAAGGCCTTTTGAGGTTGTATGGAGATGCAAAGGCAGGCCAATGCCTGCAGAGGCTCATTTTGCAGTGTGGCATCTTATGCCCTACTTATTTTCTGAAGCAATGTCAAGTGCCTTGCTTAGGTGCATGTGATACAGCAACGCAAAATGAATTTAAAAACGATATAAGAAAGGGAGCATGAAAAGAGAAACAGAGACAGGAGCTGGGGGTCATCCCATTAAGATTGCATATGGGCCAGCGTGGTGTGTTCCCAAAGAAGAGTCCAAGTTGCATGCTAAGCTTTGGAAGTCCAGGTCTTCATGGATGCTAAAACGTTGGAGAATTACTTCACGTTTGGATGTGGTCCCTAGGAAGGGTCACACTGGGGTCAGTGAGGACATAATTTTTTTAAAAAAAATTAATAGATCATTATTATTATTATTTTTATTATTGTTTTGTGGTATGTGGTTTAAACTCAAGACCTCCAACATGCTAACACATGACCCACGCCACTATCCAGATTTACATCCTTTATGTTTATCATGTTCCCAGATGCTGTAAATGCATAATCAATCAATCTTCCAACAACCCTGAAAAACAGTAGTATTTTATTTGCCCTTTACTGATTACACAAGGCCAAGCCCCTTTCTATGGTTAGAGCCATTTGTATTTTCTCTTGTGTCTGTTGGATGTTTTTAGCCTCTGCCCCCATTCCTCTTCCTCTTCCTCACTCTTGTTGACTGATGGGATGTCTCAGCTTGTTCCACTCTGTATTTGAAATAACATGTGTTTGTCGTGCGAGGCTGTCAGCTGTAAGTGAGCCATTCTCACTTATTATTTTTTTTAAACACTTTCATGGCTTCTTTTTATAAATGTCTGCGAGTTTAATGGCTCAGATTTATCCATCACTTTTATTGAACTTAGTGTTCTTTATTTTTTCTGGTTTTAAAAACTTGCTTCCTCTCCCAAGGCCATGAGCACAACTGAGCTGCTTGTCCAGCTCTTAAATGTTTCTTAAGTAGTTATAAATCAGGCGGTGATGGTGGTGGCACACGCCTTTAATCCCAGTACTCTAGAGACAGAGGCGGGAGGGGGGGGATCTCTGAGTTCAAGGCTAGCCTGGTCTACAAAGCTAGTTCCAGAATAACAAGGGCTACATAGAGAAACACTATCCAGTAAAACAAAAACAAACAAACAAACAAAAAAAGTTATAACTCACTCACTTTTAACAGATATTTTCTAAAGTAATACAAGATAAAACTGTCAGATAAATGTCTTGTCAGTGTTTTGTCAATTTAAGACAAACTCCTCTGAGAAGAGGATCCTCAAATCAGGAAAATACATCATAGATTGTTTGAAGGCAATTTGGGGGGGGCATTTTGTTGATTAATGGTTGATGTGGGAGGGCCCAGCCCACTGTGGGTGATACCATCCCTAGGAAGGTAGTCTAGCTGGTATAAGAAAGCAGGCTGAGCAAGCCACAAGGAGAGCAAGCCTGTAGACAGTGATCCTTTGTGGACTCTGCTTCAGTTTCCACTTCTAGGTTCTTGCCTTGAGTTTCTGCTTTGGTTTCCCCGATGATGGGCTGTGACTTTTAAACCAAGCAACCCCCCACCCAGTTGTGTTTGGTCATGGTGTTCATTACAGCAACAAAAGCAAACAAGGACAAATGTTGAATAGTTAGATTTTTTCTTTTAGTAATAGAGTATGCTCCTTCTCCTCACATATTTCCCAGGCAGATTTTGTTTTTGTTTTCTCTTGTTTCTGGAAAAAAAGAAAAAAAACAGACATGTAAGACACTTGGTTAAAATGGCATTAGGCTTACTATTTAACAGATAAAATGAAAGAAAAAAAATCTGGGTAACTTTTATCCAGGGCATGAATCAAATTATTGTTTCACTCAATATGAGATAACCTAGCCATGAATCATATATTCAAGCCTAGGGTGAAAATAAATTTTTTCCTATTTTTTTTCTTTAGTAGTTGGGGGATGACTTCATTTCATGAAGCTGAACCCAAAAGAATAACATAATATTGTTCTGGAAAATTGTCTCAAAAACTTTCAAGGTTTGAAATAACTAACTCAATGCCTAGCCTTTTTTACTGCTGGAGAGTAGAGATAATCTCAGTTTTCATTGCTCGAGAGTTTGGACTTCTGCTTCTAGTGGGCTGAATTCCACAGGAGAATGTAGTGTCCTGTAGGGTCTTGAGCCAGTGAAGGCAAGTTCCTGGTTCTGGTCTTTCAAAATGCAAGACCTCATATGAACGACAGCGGGGGGACAACCACTAGTCCCTTTGAGTGCATATGTGTAACACATGTCCATGTATATACTAAGGTCAACCCCAAATGCCATTCTTGAGGAGCCAGCCTCAAGATCCCTCATGAGAATCTAGGACCCTCTGATACCCTAGACTGGCTTAACCAGGGAGCTCACCAGTCTCCCAGTGTTGGTGATATATGTGTTTGCTTGCCACTGTGCCCAGAATTTTATGTGGGTGCTAAATTTTGGATTCAGATCCTGGAGCTTGAATGGCAAGCACTTTGTTCATCAAACCATCTCAGCAGCCCCAACATGACCTGATTCTTAAAGAAACGATAGAGAGTTTTGTTTTTTTCCCAGGCTTATTATAAAAGTTTAAAATAGATGAGGGTTCTGTCCTTTTCATTTTGAAAGATAATTTGTAGATCTCATTGTTCAGATTTCTTCAAAGAGTATAAAAGGAACCAATTTCTCAAGTCTCAGAATGTCCTGAGTTACTAAGTGTTTTTAAGAACTATTAATAGCACTAAAGCTTTCGACACATATTTTCTTCTTCCAAGTTTAATTTTAAAGGCACTGTCTGATAACCTGGTCTGTTATACTGATTCACTTAAATTATGAACCCTCTTCCTGTTCGAAGAGATGAATGCAGATGACCATCCTAGGCAGAAGGTCTACTATGGCAGAAGTAGAGAAGGATGGATGAGGAGACCAGGGGAGATGGGAATAGATAGTGGGCTCTGGCAACAATAGGCATGGATGGTCAGAATGGTCCCGCACAGCTTAGATCTGAGCTTAGGTCTGCGGAGGCCCTATGAGTCAGCTGGGAGACCCACTGTGAAGGAGTTTCCCACCAGAGAAAACAGAGTCAAGGTCTCATTGGTGAGAAGTGATGCCAAAATGTCACTGGGAGCTCATGAACCTGAATGAGACAGGATGTAAAGCCAGGATACCAGTAGCCATCCTATACGGGGCTTGTGGGCCAGTTAAGGCTTTCGATGCTCCATTCTGAGTGATTTGGGGAGCACTAGGAAGATATGAGCGGAAGGGTTGTGATGTCAATTTTGAATTTAGAAGGAGACCCAGGCTGGTATATGGAAGCAGCCCGTGCATCAGGGAGAAGCACATTTTCACAGAAGGCAGCCAAGTGTGCATTGTTCTCTGGTGTGATGTAGTGGTGGGTCTTCCTGGACAGCTCTCAGGCCCTTCAGGAAGGGAGATGGCAGGGACTTGAGTGTTCTTGAGCAGAGACAACCAAGAGCTGAATCAGGTAGGAGAAGGGGGATGAATATTTACAACCCCAGCTTCATGCAGCTCAACTCATCATTCAGAATATTGTAATGGAAAGGTTCAGGCATCCTCACATCTCGATGCTTTTCAGGAGAACACTGCCTTTTTGTCTCCGAGAAGGTTGAAAGAAGCCTTCCAAAGCAAACCAAAGCAGCAGGAAGTAAAAATAAACCCCGAAAAGAGGCCCACTGGCCGGGGATAGAGGAGGAAGTCGGAAACTGAAGAAACAAGGACAATTTTAGAAATATAGATTCATTTTAATAGGCTATGTCTTGAATAGCTGTCTCCCAAATGCCACTCGGTCATTCAATATCCATTCTACAAAGCAGTATGGATGCTTGCAAGTGGGTAATTGTAGGAAGACTTACCAGTGAACTTAGCGCATGATTCTGAACCTAGAAAATATATACATGCAAGAAATAGAGATAAGGAAAACCGCCTTTCTACTCAGGATATAAGAAATAATAAGCTTTATGTTTGGAAATTGAACTGATTTTCAAACTTTGCTATAACTTGGTGTTACGTATTTTTGTCTCTTGCTTTAACAGTTTCTTTCCACAGCCAGCTAGCATGGCGGCTGTCCCACCAATCCTTCCTGCCTTCTTCCGCTGGCCAACTCCCTCCCCCTCATTAGTTCCTGCCTGAGTCATTGGAACAACAGGCTCTTTCTTTCCCTGCTTCTCGTCTATCTTTCCTTTCCAAAGTCCCCCAAAAGCTGCTTTTAATAAGCCCGATTTGCCTAGAACTCACCATGCATACCAAGTTGGCCTTGAACTCACAGAGCTCTGCCTACCTCTGCCTCCCAGGTGCTAAGATTAAAGACAGGCATCACTCTTTAGCCTGGCCCTACTCTTTAGCCTTTTATTTAAGGCCATTGAGATTTCACATTTGTTGCTACCTTCATTTCACTAACCCCTCCTTTGTCATCAGCCCTGAAAAATGTCTGCTTTGCCCTGAGTCTTCCAAACTTGCCTTCTGCATCTGCAAGAAGAGAGTTTCTTAATCTGTAGGAAGCTCTAGTTCGGACACCATCCCAGTTCTCATTCATGGTGTCTTTTAGTCTGCTTCAAGCATAAATTCCTCTACTGAAGCCATTCCCGGCCTTCTAAGCCAGGACAAATTTGTTCTTTTAGTTTTTTTTTTTTCTATTAATCCCTTTAGTTGGCATTCATGTATTCATAGTAATGGGTTTCACTGTTCTATTTTCTTTTTTTATTAATATTTTATTTTTTAAATTCATTTTACATATGAACCACAGTTTCTCCTTCCTCCCCTCTTCCTCTTTCTTTCCCCTTCCTTCAACCCAGCTCCATCCATTCCTCAGAAAGGGTAAGGCCTCCCATGGGGAGTCAACAAAGTCTGGCACATTCAGTTGAGGCAGGACCAAGCTCACACCCCCTCACCATCAAGGCTGAGCAATGCATTTCACCATATGGAATGGATTTCAAAGAGCCAGCTCATGCACTATGAATATAGATCCTGATCCCACTGCCAGGATCATCAGGATCAGCAGAGTAGGCTATAAAACTGTCACCCACATCCCGAGGGCCTGGTTTGGTCCCATGCAGGATTCCCAGCTGTTGGTCTAGAATCCGTAAACTCTTCCAAGTTTGGGTCAACTTGTCTCTGAGTTTCCCTGTCATGATCTTGACTCCCCTTGCACATGCAATCCTTCCTCCTTCTCTTTGAGTGGATTCCCACAGCTTGGCCTCGTCTTGGATTTGGATCTCTGCATCTGCTTCTATCAGTTACTGGGTGAAGGTTATATGATGACACTTAGGGCAGTCACCAATCTGATTACAGAGGAAGGCCAGTTTAGGCATCCTCTTCACTGTTGCTAGGGTCTTAGTTTGGGTCATCCTTGTGGGTTTCTGGGAATTTTCCTAGTGTCAGCTTTCTCCCTAACCCCACAATGGCTCCCTTTATCAAGATATCTCTTTCTTTGCTGTCCCACCTCATCCCTCCCCCAACGTGATCCTGTTCCCCCATGTCCTCATCCCCATCCTTTCCCATTTACCGCCCCCACCATCAGTTTGCCTAGGAGATCTCACCTATTTCCCCTTCCCAGAGTGATCCATGTGTCCCTCTTAGGGTCTTCCTTGTTAATCTATTCTGGTCTGGTTATCCTTTGCTTTACATCTAGTATTCACTTGTGAGTGAGAACATACTGTGTTTGTCTTTCTGGGTCTGGGTTACCTCACTCAGAATGATTTTTTTCTAGTTCCATCCATTTGCCTGCCAATTTCATGATTTTTTCAATCTGAGTAATATTGCATTGTATAAATGTACCACATTTTCTTTATCTATTCTTCAGGTGAGGGACATCTAGTTTTTTTCCAGGTTCTGTCTATTATGAGTAATGCTGCTATGAACAAAGCTTAGTAAGTGTTCTTGTGGTATAGTTGAGGATCCTTTGGGTATATGGGTATTGCTGGGTGTTGAGGTAGATTGATTCCCAATTTTCTGAGAAACCACCATACTGATTTCCAAAGTGACTGAATAAGTTTGCACTCCCACCAGCAGTGGAGGAGTGTTCCCTTTACTCCACATCCTCTCCAAAATGAGCTGTCATCAGTGTTTTTGATCTTAGCCATTCTGACAGGTATAAGATGATATCTTAGGGTTGTTTTGATTTGCATATACTTGATGACTAAGAATGTTGAGCAATTCCTTAAAAATTGAGATTTAAGAAATTTGAGATTTCAGCCATTTGAGGTTCTTCTGTTGATAATTATCTGTTTAGATCTGTAACCCCCCCCCCATATTGGATTATTTGGTATTTCGATGTCTAGTTTCTTGAGTTCTTTATAAATTTTGGAGATCAACCCCATATCAGATGTAGGGTTACTGAAGACCTTTTCCCATTCTGTAGGCTGTTATTTCGCCTTTTTTTTTACTGTGTACTTTGCTTTACAGAAGCTATTCAGCTTTAGGGGGGTCTCATTTATTAATTGTTGCTCTCAGTGTTTGTGCTGCTGGTGTTGATTTAGAAAGTTGTCTCTTATGCCTCATTGTGGGATTTTCATACATGTATATCATTCTACTTTGTTCTTCTTCTGAATTCTCTCTGCATTTCTGGAACACTTCTTAAAATGCCTTTTCATGCTGTTACTGTAATTGACCTCGTATTTGGAACTTTGTATGTCTGTGTTATTTATATAATTACAACATGCATTTAAAAGTACATTTAAAATTTTTATGTGTATGTGTGGTTGCCTGAGTATGTGTATGCATACACATACTGAAGTACCCTATAGAGGTCATATGGGTGCTAGCAACCAAACCTCTGAGCCATCTCTCTAGACCCCAATTACCAAATTATTTAAGTCAAAGGCCACATTCAATGTGTTTTTTGTTTATTGCTGGTGTTTATAAGTGTCAAACTCATGTTTTAGCTTGAGTGCATGGATAGATGGAAAAGTAGGTGGCTATTATGGCCTCATGGATACTCTCTGAGAATATTTCCTTAGGCACCCCTTTAGAAAGTTATGGGCCAGACATGGTGGTGCACACCTTTTATCCCAGTACTTAGGAGGCAGAGGCAAGTGGATCTCTGTGAGTTCAAGGCCAGCCTGGTCTTCAGAGTGAGTTCCAGGACAGCCAGAGCTACATAATAAAGGGACCCATTCCCAAGAAAAAAATTTAAAAAGAGATTTAGTTGTATTTTTAATTATGTGTAGGTGGGTTTGTACACATAAGTGGATTACTCTTGTAGACTGGAAGAGGACATCTGATCTCCTGGAACTAGAGTTATAAGAGGTTGTGAGCCACCTGATCTGAGTGTTGGGAACCAAAGTCCATTTCTCTGCAAGAGCAATGCCTTCTCTTTCCTGCTGAGTCATTTCTCCAGCATGGGGAAGGGTGTTTCCTCCAGCACATGGAATGATCTCCCTCATGCACCATTCTACACATCCCTTAAGAAGGATAATTTCATCTGACTCTCAGAAAACCATTTTAGTTTCACAGACGAGGAAACCAGGTTCCAAAGAAGTAAACCTGACTATATTTTAGGTAGAAATATTCAGATGTTTATATTTTACCAAGAATATTGTTTCAGTCTAAGCACGGTGTCTCATACCTGTAATCCCAGCTCTCAGGTACAGAGGCAAGAGGACTCCAAGATTGAGGCCAACCTAGGCTACACAGGGAGATCATATCTCAGAAAAAACGAATCAGCAGAAACATATTCCTTCATGTTGTATGGTTTGCTCCCATTGATGCTCCTGCCAGTTGGGTGGCTGATGACATAATGTTGTGTATCTGCCACCTGCTAGGTCTTGTTGAGGACACTGTCCTGCTTCTTTGATCACCAGTGTTATCAAGTGGTTTAAGAGGGACAGCAAATCAATAATTCAAACAATTGTATTCAAGTAGTGATAAATATCGTGAAGAAGATAAAACTGTGATGTGACCAGGAAAGTTGATGAGATTGGGGTAGCTGGGCTTGGGTTCTGAACACATTCCCCCCCAAAGGACTGTAGTGGTATTCTCTTTAAAGTTTCCAGCAATAAAAATATCCTACAAAGAAAGTAAGAAAATCTATTTTAGTATTTGAATTTAGTATTTAGTATTTAAATTCAGTCATGTCAGTCAATTAAAACTTTAATCATGTGACCAGTGAAATATTTCAGTAGGGAAAGGTGCTTGTCACCAGGCTTGATAACCTGAGTTTAATCCCAAAGACTCACATGGGAGGAAGATGGAGCCATTTCCCCCGAGTGCTGCTCTCTAACCTCTTCGTGTGTGTGTGTGTGTGTCCACTTAGTCCCACAGAGACACAAATAGGTATGTGTAATAAGCAAAAACTACAATCATTAATATGATTTCAATTTTCTCATTGACAATATTTCTAACTCAAACATCTAGAAATGACTTAAATCACCTGTGGTCAACAATTCTCTCACTAAAGGAAGCCATGTTGTTTGGGACTGTCCATGCTCCATGGGTCTATCCCTTCCCTAGTAATTCTTTTCTATCCTGAAGTTAGCAGTTCTAGCCAGCAAGTTGCTGGAGATCCGAGGAAGCTCCTCAATAAGAGACCAAACTACTGTGCTGAGATTTTCTTTCAGAGAGCTGCTTCTCTGCTCCATCCTTCCCTGGCAGTAATTTATTATCAACTCTCCGTTGGGCACAGATGCAAGAAAAAAATGGAAGTGTAAAAATGACTAAAAACAGCCTGTTCTCAAGTAGCTCACCAAAAAAGACTTAACAGTCAATCAGCACTAGCAATATAAGTTGTCAAATAAAATGTTATTCATCTAGTATGGTAGAAGAAGGCATCAGGTATTGTACCCTCACAGCCTGATGCTACTGGGGAGACTTCACACAGAACCAGGCATGTGAACTGGCTTTGAAGGAGCGAGGCTTTAGTCAGACAGAGCTGGGGAGGAGAGAAGGGGACCTATACCCTGCCACCTTCATTTCCTTTGCTGTTTTGTGAGTATATGATAAAGACAGTTCGCAGAAGGCTAGGATTCTATGCCTGGTGTTGGCTACTGGCAGCTACGGAATCTTAGAAATAATAAACCATGTTTCATTGTTTGGCACTATGTCATTTACAAAAAATAGTCCTAGATGGAATCTTCTGAAATGAACCCCAGTTCAATTTGTTCCACATGACTCACTTTCTGGTTCATTGATCTCCAGCGTCTAACACCCTTGCTTTTTTCCCTCCTCATTTTTTCCACTTTCCCTAATTATTTTTGTTTTTTTTCTTTTCTGCTTCATTAGTCACTTCCATTTTATTTTTATTTTTAAAATAAAGTCCAGGGCAGGGGAGATGGCTCTGTTGGTAAAGTGTTTGGTTTGTAAGCATAAGGGCCTGAGTCTGATCCTCAGAATCCATTTAAAAATTCTGGTGTAGCCGTGGTGGCACGTGCCTTTAATCTCAACACTTGGGAGGCAGACAGGCAGGTGTCCATGAGTTCAAAGCCAGCCTGGTCTACAAACTGAGTTCCAGGACAGGCTCCAAAGCTAAGAAGAACCATGTTCTGAAAAACAAACTAACAAACAAACAAACAAACAAACAAAAAACCCAACAAAATAAAACAAAACAAAAAAATAAAAATCCTGGTGCGGCAATGTGTTTATAATCCTGGCACTGGGAAGGCAGAGATGGGATCATCCGAGGGACTCCTGGGCAGCCAGTCTAGCCTCATTAACTAGCTATAGCTCCAGGACAATGGCAGATCTTGTCCCTAAAAACAAGGTGGTCTGTGTTTGTGGGAAAGATACTAGAGATCATCAGCCAGTGCCCACCAGCACACACACACGCACACACACACATGCACACACACACACACACACGCATGTGTGTGCACTGAAGAGAAAAAGATAAGAAATCAATTCTACAAATGCTATGTGGTGTCCTGAGAACATGGACTAAAAGCATTTTTGCTAAATAACAACCAACAAGAAAATAGACTCCACAGATATGACCAGTGCTTAGTTAAGAAGCCCTTCCCAAGTCCTTTAAGAAGAATTTGGAGGATCAATAAATACAGGAAGTATAGTTCCTATTGAGTATACAGTCTTTTTCTCAAATATCCCATTTTCTCTAACCCAATTAAAGCTCCATGGCAGGAGTGACAGAACTTGGGCTCCATCTCTGTAATAAAAGCAAGTTTCACCAGAATAATTCACAATAGGAGACTGTGCTAGGATTGGAGTAGCATGTGTGTTTTTGTTAACAGTTATTTCGTAGATACGTCTAATGAATAAAATATCTCCGCATTTATTTGGATACTGTGGAGCCTGTATACTCCTCTCCTGGAGAACAACTTACAGATCTTGGATCTCTTAGTTGTTAATTGGTCTAGGTGACTTAAACTGTCAAGCTGTTTGACAGTTTGCTGAATGAAACGTTTTCATGCCTGAGGTCATTTCCTATCTTACTACGTATGTTATTGTCATGCTAATATTCAACATAGGTTTGTTTCTGGGCTGAAGAGATGGATCCATGGCTAACATGTTTGCCATGAAAGTATGAAAACAACAGTTTAGATCCCAGATCCTGAGTAAATGCTGGGTGGCCCTGGTGACTTGCTTGTAATTCCAGCTTTAGAAGGTGGAGACTGGTCATGTAACAGGGACTGATTGAGAGACCCTATCTCAAAGATAAGGTGGAGAAGTGATTGAAGTAATTCCCAACATCACCCTCGGGCTCCCAGGAGGAGTTCACGTGGAAACACACATTACATGCACACACAACACATACATATGAAAATGGGATTTAGTAGATTTATTGATCATTTCACAGCCTATATTCACTGAGCATCCAAGAAGACACATGTTAGTTAATTTCAGGTTTTCCCATTAAAAGTTCAGAGCACAGGGCCTTTAAAATTCATAGTGATGTATTGAATTTGCACATAGGTAAGCATTCTGACTTGGGTTGCCATGTTTCTGAGGTTTTGAAAAGAATTCAAATATTTTCTTCAGTTTTCTATTTTTAATAATCTCCGTCATGCCACTTTCCTAATCAAAGGATTAGTCAAAAGGATGATGACATGAAATTGAACCATAATCTCCCTTCTTAGTCTTATGCCATGGGAGATACAGGCTAACCCAGAGAACAATGAGTCTAGATGTTTGAATTTTATTGATGAATCATGTTAAAAATGGAAGATGTTGCTAGATCTTTTATTTGATATAAACTGCATTCAAAATCTTAAACTCCCCTGAAATAAAGGCTTACATATTTTTCCATTTGTTCAAATTCTCAAAATATTGTAACATTGAAATGTAAGTCATATAAAATCTCAGCATAAACAATGTCTGCCTCAAAAAAGTGTTTGAGGTGTCGTGGCCTTGGACTATGTCTTTGGATTGATGAAGTGGCCTTCAAGGTCCAACTTGCCTTGGAGAACAGGCTAGGAAGCTGCTGCCAGAGGATCCCAAAAAACCTGCCTGTTACCATCAGTGGGGCAGATTTGGCTTCTCTCGCACAAATTCAGAGGCTATTAATATATTATTTTTTCTTTATTTTTATTGATTTTATTGAGCTGTATATTTTTCTCTGTTCTCCTCCCTTCCTTTCCCTTTCCCTTCAATCCTCTACCATGATCCCCATGCTCCCAATTTACTCAGGAGATCTTGTCCTTTTCTACTTCCCATGTAGATTAGATCCATGTATGTCTCTCTTTGGGTCTTCATTGTTGTCTAGGTTCTCTGAGATTGCGAATTGTAGGCTGCTTTTCCTTGCTTTATTTCTAAAAGCCACTTTTGAGTGAGTACATATGATATTTGTCTTTCTGGGTCTGGGTTACCTCACTTAATATGATGCTTTCTAGATCCATCCACTTGTCTGCAAATTTCAAAATATCATTATTTTTTGCTGCTATGTAGTACTCCATTGTGTAAATTACCACATATTCCTTATCCATTCTTTGGTCCAAGGGTATTTAGGTTGCTTCCAGGTTCTGACTATGACAAATAAAGCTTCTATGGACATAGTTGAACACATGTCCTTGTGTCATGATTGAGCATCCTTTGGATATATACCCAAAAGTGGTATTGCTAGGTCTTGAGGAATGTTGTTTCCTAATTTTCTGAGAAATCACCACACTGATATCCAAAAAGGCTGTACCAATTTGCATTCCCACCAGCAATGCAGGAGTATTCCCTTTACCCCACATCCTGTCCAGCATAAGTTGTCATCAGTGTTTTTGATCTTGGCCATTCTTACAGGTGTAAGATGGAATCTCAGAGTTGTTTTGATTTGCATTTCTCTGATGGCTAAGGATGTTGAACATTTCTTTAAGTGCCTTTCAGCCATTTTAGATTACCTTGTTGAGAGTTCTCTGTTTAGGTCTGTAGTCTATTTTTTATTGGATTATTTGTTCTTTTGATGACCAATTTTTTTGAGTTCTTTGTATATTTTGGAGATCAGCTCTCTGTCTGATATGGGGTTAGTGCAAATCTTTTCCTGTTCTGTAGCTTGCCATTTTGTCTTGTTGACCATGTCCTTTGCTTTACAGAAGCTTTTCAGTTTCAGGAGGTCCCGTTTGTTAATTGTTTCTCTTAGTGTTTGTGCTACTGGGGTTATATTTAGTAAGTGGTCTCCTATGCCAATGTGTTCAAGTGTACTTTCCACTTTCTCTTCTGAGGCTCAGTGTACTTGGCTTTATGTTGAGGTCTTTGATCCATTTGGACTTGAGTTTTGCACATGGTGATAGACATGGATCTATTTTCATTCTTCTACATGTTGATATCCAGTTATGCCAGCACAATTTGTTAAATGTGCCTTCTATTTTCCATTTTATATTTTTTGCTTCTTTGTCAAAAATCAGGTGTTCATAGGTGTGTGGATTAATATCTGGGTCTTCAATTTGGTTCCATTGGTCCTCCTGTCTGTTTCTATGCCAATGCCAGGCTGTTTTCAGTACTGTAGCTCTGCAATAGAGTTTGAAGTCAGGGATTGTGATGAGAGGTTATTAACATATTTTTGTCTCACTCAGTGAAACTATGGTAAAATTTGAAAGTGATTGGGCCTGGCAAGATGACTCCATAGGTGAGGATGCTTGCTGGTAAGCCTGATGATCTAAGTTCCATACACGGAAGCTACACGGTGAAAAGAGGGAATGGACCACCCCTCTGACCTCTAACATACGCTGTGGCATCTGGTCTCCCCCTCAGTCATAAAATAATAGCATGAAAAATTGTAATTAAAATGTTTTTATGCCATTTATGTGTAGGCTTTTTTAGCCTGGGTAGTTATGGATGAGTAGATGATTGTGTGCTAAGGAATAGGTAATGGTTACTCAGAGGTCTCATACCTTGTATGAAGTATTCTACTGGTCCACACCCCAGACTTCTGCTTTCTTTCTATCAATTACCTTCCTCAGTTGATTTTGCTCATTTCATTGTAAATTTAATAAGAGATGACAAGGTATCATTGTGCCATAAGCATTCTAAAACAATTACTCTAAGAGAGTCTTTAAATGGTTGGAGAGGTTTAAGTTTTTGAGTCAAAATGTTTGATATGAAGATTTTTCAGATCTTATTTGGCAAATTCAAAATTACCCAAATCCGTTCTAGAGAATGGTGCCTGGTGGCTGCCATACAATAATAAGTATCATATATTTGTCCTTATTTTTTTATTCCTGTTTACTTTTTCAAATAATTCTGGGAGAATTTTAATAAAGACAAAGTGAAGAGAATGATTTATTCACAATGTTTCCCCTCCTCCTCTTCCTCCTGATTTTATTTGTGGAATACAGGTTGCGCGGCGGGCGTCTTCTTCTTCACCTAAACTGAGAGGATCCTCATGCTCTTTCTCCTCTCTGGAGACTACAGGAAAGGCACCCAGCGGGGTTTCTTCCTCGGGATCTAAAGAAAGACAGTCCTGGCTCGACATAGTAAACAACGTGCCTGCTGCTGAAGATGCGGGGCATCCCCTGACACTCACTGTACAGGTCCACACACCTTCAGAGGCAAGCAATTGCCCGGTCCCAGAGAACAGCTCCGTCACTGCAGAAAGTGGTTTTTTGAACTCTTTATCTAGCGATGACACTTCTTCCTTGAGCAACAATCAAAACCATCTGACAGTTCCAGACAGAGCTGCCGGCTCAAGAATGGTGGACAGAGGTAAACCAGGAAACTGCTTGCCCTTCTTTACATGGTTAATATTTGTTGGGAGTATTAGAGAACTCTGATATAAATTTGTAACTAAAATGTTTAAACACGTGAACGGCGATTTGATAATTAGTCACATGGAGCTTAGCCTCTAGCTCCTTCTGTAGAGTTTGCCTGTGGCAGTTCCTCTTGCTAGGTCATGAATTACCTGCTATAAGGTCAGTAACTAAATGCTTTAGACAGTGGTTCTCAACCTCCCTAATGTTCCTATCCTATAATACAGTTTCGGATGTTGTGGAGATCTTAACCATAAAGTTTTTCCCGTTGCGACTTCACAACTGTAATTTTGCTACTGTTATGAATCATAATGGAAACATCTTTGTTTTCCAGTGTCTTAGGAGACCCCTGTGAAAGGGTCCTTTGACCCACAAAGGGGTCATGACCCACGGGTTGAGAAACATTGCTTTAGGCTATGAGGCAGGTAGGCATGTGACCATAATGTAACACTTTTCCATCAATTTGAGAATGACCTCCTCCTTTTTTGTTGGATCCGTAGTCTGTGCTCTGCGGGTTTGTGGTAGTTAAGCCCCAGGGATCTGTGGGATAGATTTATATTGCTTGGATATTGTCAAATGGGTTTAGAGCAGTCATTGCAGAGGGCCAATGAGTTGTTTCCTAAGGGTATCTGTGTGGCTAATAGAAGGCAAAATCTTCACATGCGTTTTGGAGGGCAGCACCTTAATACAGAGGAGGCAGCAGCTTTTATTCCTGGATAGCAATTTTCTCTTAACAAAGGAAATGGCTGTGTGTAAAAATCAATAATGTTTCTTTAAATATTCTGTGATAATGCTCATATTTGATTCATGACATTTATGACAAGTCTTTTCTAATTATGCCTCATTCATTCTGGTGTAAGACAAGCTTATCTGGTATGTCCATGAGCCAGTGGAGAATGATGGATTTGCACCATAAGTTTTCAGTGTACTGCTGAAAGTTAGCTTGCTAAATTCCAGCATGAACTTGCAGGAGTTGCCCGATGATATGAACGACAGCTCTTTCTCCCCTACTCTAAGGAGGGGGGTTGTCCTTAAGTTCTCAACTTTGGGGGCTGGAGCGATAGCTCAGTAGTTTAGAGCACTTGTTGTTCTTTTGGGACGAGAGTTCAGTTCCTAGCACCCATATTTGGTGGCTCACAATCACCTGCACCTCCAGCCCAAGGGGGTCTTATATCCTCCTCTGGCATCCCTGCACACACACACACACACGCACACACACACACACACACACACACAGAGAGAGAGAGAGAGAGACAGAGACAGAGACAGAGAGAGATGAATAGATAATAAAATCCATTCTTTAATGAAGTATCCATTTTTCAGATATACTTTACTAACTTAATTTTTCAAAGAGAATAATTTAGGCCAGGGATCACAGCTGTAGTCCAGGGTGTAAGCGTATAAGCATGTGTTATTTTAATATATGTGAATTCGAACATCCAGGCTAGTAGCTCATTCTCAAAGTCACCCCAGTTGTCTTTGCTCTCTAGATCTTTTTCTGTGGGTGCTTTACATTAAATAATATTTTATATTGATAACTCCAATCTCGGCCAACTACTCACTTTTCATTAGAAAACCTTCACTGAAGAATGAAGTGATTGGCAAGCCAAACAATTTCTAGAGGTGGAAGAGTAGGTAGGATGGGTAAGAGACAGGAAGCATTACCATTGAAGAAGAAGGCAGAGATGAGGAATGGAAGGAGTGTGATCCATCTGGCCACAAATACATGATGGGATGGTGTGCAAACAAAGTATTCGGCTTGATGGTTTCTCCCCAAGCTTATACAACTGATGCCAGCAGTATAATCAAATGGGAGGTGTAAACATGAGTTAAAAAACATATTTTTGAAATTATGAGCTGTTCAAAGTGGACTTGTACCTGTGTGTCCTCATCATTTGAAGATGGCCATTTTCATTGAGAGTAGAATGTGTATTATGTAGTGATAGTATTTTTGTTTTTGTGACAACACAAGGAATTTCCAAGTGTTGATTTAAGTGACCTTTGGTTTGGTGCTTATAAGGTGCAGATATGGCCTTTCACACAGCCAAGAATAAATGGGCAGCACAAATTAGATTAAAGGTTTATTTGCTTGTTTTTAAAGGACATGAAGTTGGGAGGGTAGGGATGAGGATGTGGAGCTTGAAAGAGCTGTGGAAGAGGAAGTGAACATGATCAAAACATGGTAAAAAGCTCTCATAAAAATAAACAAATGAGAATAACTGTAAAAAAGAAAATACTGATGGTAAGAATGGGGAAACCAAGCCAATTATTGTTTCTCCTTTATGAACTTACTTATTTGATTAGAAAAAGAAGTTTAAAAAAGGGGGAGTTGACAAGATGGTGCAGCAGGTAAGCCTAAGAACCCAAGTTTGAGCCCCTGGTCAAACATAAGGTAGAAGAAGAGAGTTGACTCTAAAAAGTTGTTCTTTTAATCTGCGCATATATTGAGGCACATATGTGCACACCCACACCTCCTACGTATGCAATAATAGTAAATAAATAAGTTTAAAAAGAGGTAGAAATAACCTTCTCCTCTTTGTGACAATAAAGACTTCCAAAACATCAGAGATGCTAAAATTCCATTTACATTCTTTCCCAAGAGATAACCCTACAGACTGAGTTTCCCTTTAGGATTAACAAACAGAGTCACGAGAAGATGCTTGTGTTTCTCTTCCCTGCCTAAGTGCCATCCTGGGAATTCATGTGCTGAGAAATTCAGCTGGGAGCCAACGGCTCTTTTAATTTAAGAATAAAGAGACCTGGTAGTAATCAGTTGAATTACACACAGAATGACCAACAAAATCTAGGTGATTTTTCAAACAGCTTGATGGAAAGGTAGTTCTCCTGGTAGAGAGGAAGAGAAAATGAAGGTATTTTCCCTCACTAGTTTGATGGCAGTTGCCATATGTTAGAGAATTCTTGCTGCTGATTTTCTCCTGCTGCTAGGGATTTGGTTTCATTCCCAGAAGAGCTGAACCACATCAAGTCGTCTCTATGGAAACGGCAGCCCAATCTTCTCTTGTGATTGCTGTGACTTGATGTTGAGTAATAAAATTGGGTGTTGCGCATGTATGTGTTTGCCCCTTGGAGAAGAAGGTAGCTTTTTTGTGTGACTTCGAAAAATTGTTGTTTTAATTTTCCAATGTGAGGAGAAGTCTCTGAAATTCCAGTGTCTAAAATGCTATGCTGAGTAAAACGGTTTTTGATCAGGCTTGAAGTTTCAGTGTCATCCATGAGAGGAGTTAAAGTGTTAGAAGACTAAGATCTAGGCTCGAGACACATTTTCCGGGAAAGAGGCTTTTATCCTAGAAAAGAATCTTAAAGGTTAATAACTGAGTTCTGAAAAGAGCAGACAGCATGTATTATAGCCTTTCTTTTATCTAGACAATGGAAGAAATATTTTGCAGTTGGTATGCAATTAAAATTGTGGTTGCTAGAATTTTATTCTGAATTCAGATATCCTTTTAGACATGTCTCTCTGTAGTGTAAGCCATTAGAGACAGGGGAGGGGATGTGAATAGCATGGGCTTGCCTTTCTCTACTGCAGCTTTCAGACTGCAATGACTCTAGGGATTCTCCACCAAGCCGTTCAACAAAGCATAGCTAGAGAAGAGGTGGTGGGGTTAATGGCATGCTCATCTCATCTCTGTTTTCCTATGGGCTCTTCCTTTCTTTGGGGGGTGACTTTCTGACCATTGCTGTGAAAGGTAAGATTTACAAGTCGATTAAAAAGAAACTAAGTCTGCTACTGAACTCAACTGAATTTAGCGTTGCCGTTATTATTATGAAGATGGTTCTAACATGTACTCACATACTAACACAACTCGAAAGTGTAAAGATGAGTGTGCTAAAACTCCTTCACATCTAGTTGGGGTGAGTGGGAGGATAAGACATGATTAACAAAAGAAAGCCAGGCAGAAAAGTGTCACAGAGGAGATATACAAGGCTTTACCAAAGTAGGTACAGAGAATACCTTCCCACCCAAGGGAGTCCTGGGCACGGAGGTTGGACATGGGAAAGGAAGGTAGGAAGAAAACTGAGTCAATATTGAATGAAGGGTAAGCCATCTTTATTCAACAGATAGTACATTTGTAACTGAGGTTATGATACACAGGGACCTGAGGTTTCAAACACTCCTTTAGTCTTAGACCACAGGCTTTCATAGGATAAAGGGAAGCCGGAACTAAGGGGGTTAGGAAGCCTCTGAGGTACTCAGGGTAAAGGTAGAGATTGGAAACAAAGAAGAGATGGAGGAGTCTGTGTCCTGCCTCATCTCAGTCACTGTGTGCTCAGAATTTCATTTAGTTCAGAGAGTATTTCCCAGTGATCTTATTTTGGAGTAGAATGAGAAATGATTTTAACGTGGTGATAAATATTTACTAATAGGAACATCTTGTATGTGTGACAGGGGCTGTCATGGCTTAGATCTCAGGCATGGATGGCTGACTGACTGTGTCTTTCATTGCTCCCCATTAAGCACGAAAGATCCCTGTCAATTACCACAAGATAAACTGACTAGGTTGTCTGCAAATCCGCCATACCCTATAACTAGGTCATTCGCGGTACTTATATTTTGATCGCCTTTTTTTTTTATCCCTTCTTAGTTCTATACTTTCTACTGGGACTGAGGAAGTAGGAGTGGGAGGCTGTGCCAACTCACTGGAGCTGGTGACAAGTGGAACCTAGATCCCAGGAGTAGGAATGGGTGACCGCTGGAAAGAAGTAGAAGCCAGAGTTGGAGGTGGTAGCTCATGGTGGAAGACGGGCGTGCACAGCGGAAAGCACGTATTTGGCGAAGGTGCAGGAGAATGCTCCGTGCGGAGAAGGGCATTTTCAGACGAAGGTTTTTATGTAAACACATTCATGAATTGAAAAAGTGTGTTAAGAGAAGTCTGCTCTGGGGGCCAATTACACCAGATATACCCCCACACAAGGCTGTGACTCCTCAGATTAGAACATCCAGTTTGTTCTCGAGAGTAGAGAGGCCCCCGATGTGCCTGTGTTGGAAACTCCTCTGAAGGCCCTGCTACCAGGATTGTGCTTTATCAACTAGTCTTGAGCATTTCCTGTTTTCTTTTATATGCATAGAGTTTAGAAGAACACACTGAAAGGAAAGTTAGGGGACATTTTGCTATCTGATGCTAGAGTCATTTCTGAGTTCCCCGTTAGACTATCAATTATGCAGAAGTTCGTATTGGCTCATCGTAAGGTCTAGTGGGCGTGAGTGGATTTGAGAATCACCACAATGCTCTTCAGTCATTTCTGTTTCTTTCTTGTAACTCCTTTCTGTTTATAGATACATGTTTGGTTTTTCTAGTTCTTTCCATGTCTGTCTGTACGTTTCGATCTTTAGTGTTTCTTTATGGAGGATAATTTGTTAGGGTGAAAAGCATCATTTGCATGGACTAACATCACACGCAGACACACACACATACACACAGAGTAGCCACCATCCTAACTTTCCTCTCCGTTGTTGCTGAAATTTGTTCCTTTCCATTGCTTTCTGGCACTCCATTGTTTGAAAACACCACGAGATGCCTTATCTGTTGGTGAACACAGTTCTCACAGCTTTGGGCTACTGCGTGAAATGTTGATGGAAGCAAACACTTCAAATTCACAGGCTTAGCTTTTTTTTATTGAAAAAAAAAATCCCTGCTTCCTCACAGCCTCCCATTTCCCTCCCCCTCCTCCCGCCCCTCTCCCCCTTCCCCCCACTCCTCTTCCCCTCCCTCTCCAGTCCGAAGAGCAGTCAGGGTTCCCTGCCCTGTGGAAAGTCCAGGGTCTTCTCCCCTCCATCCAGGTCTAGGAAGGTGAACATCCAAACTGGCTAGGCTCCCACACAGCCAGAACATGAAACAAGGCTGGACTTGTAGAGAGCCTGAGCAGCAAGCACACTCTCCTCCCTGCCCCATTGTCTAACATTTTACATGCGTGTGGTTCACTTCTCACAGCCCGAAACAGATATGGAGGTATTCCTTCTGAGTACCCTATACTCCATCTCAAATTCATGGCCTCTTCCCCTTTAGTTATTATTGTTTCACTTTATATATCCACACATATGTATATACACGGAATGTATACACACACACACACACACATACACATTTATATACAACCTACTGAATCCCTGGAGAAAATAGATTCTTTCTACATTAGCAGCTATTGACTGTCTTCATCTAGGGGTAGGGCCTGAAGACATCCATGTTGTGTTGTCAATTGATGTCATCTGTGCAAATCTTGTTTGGGCAACCATGTTGTTAAGATCTCATAGATGCAGTTCCCTCCCCTATGTAAAGAACACTGTCTCGCCATAGACATCTTGGATCTCTCATGCTTGTAATCTTTGTCTTCCTTTTCTGGAGTGTGCTTTGAGCCTCAGGCATGGGGGTTGCATTGTAGATGTATCAGCTGGGACTGTGAACCCCACAGAAATACATATACGTTCTTATGAACTGAAGCCTGTAGTTGAGCGTTCACTTTGTGCTGGGAAGCTTTGTGCATCTGATTGTGATGTCATGTTTTCCCACAACAGTCTCACAGAAGTCTGCCATATTAGGTGTCCCCTATGCTTCTCCTCTTCTTACTCCTCTCCAAGCATCAGACAACTACTAATTTTTTTGGGGGTTGCTTTTAGTTTTACCAAAACAGTATCTCACTTTATAGCCCAGGCTTTTGTGAAACTCACTAGGTGGTCCAGTCAGCCTCAAACTTGTGTAAATCCTGCTGTCTCAGCTTCCAAGAATGCTGGAATTACAGGCATGTGCCACAATTCCTGGCCAATCTTTTTACTATCTCTTTGGTGTTATTTTTTGATGTCATGTGTTTAAAGCTATAGAGATGTAGCCTTTTCAGATGGACATTTTTTCCATCTGGTATAGAAACAAGATTTTGCCGTGTCTTTCCATGGTTCGATGCATTTATTTTATTTTTTGTTTTTTGTTTTTTTTTTTTTTTTTGAGACAGGGTTTTCCTGTAGCTTTGGAACCTGTCCTGGAACTAGCTCTTATAGACGAGGTTGGCCTCAAACTCACAGAGATCTACCTGCCTCTGCCTCCCGAGTGTTGGGATTAAAGACATGCGCCACCACCGCCTAGCATGATGCATATTTTTTAAACAATTACTGAACAATATTACATTGGGTAGATTGATTGATCTCATTTTTGTCTGTTCAACTATGAATGAACCTCAGAGCTATTTCTAAGTTTTTAGAATGAGAGTTAAGCCTTCAGGTGACCCCTGTATGCAGCTGTGTATAGCTGCAAGTTGCCAACTCTTCTGGGTAAACACTAAGGCGGGCCATTGCTGAGTTGTATAAGAATGCATTTGACTTTGTAGGAAATGCTAGGCTATTTTGCAACACCTCTGATGTTCTACACTCCCACTAGCAATGGATTTGAGTTCCCATTGCTTCTCAGGCTCAGTACTGTTTGCTGTTGTCAGGTGTCACGGTTTGGGATAATTTTTTTCCAGAAAACTATGTGCTAAAACTCAGTCTCCAACCTGTGACAATACTGTGAGGTGAGGAACCTTGGAGATGAGAGTAGCTGGTGCGAGGAAATTGCTTACCGGGGGCCTATAGCACCTTAAAGGGACTTTTGATTAATACCACCTTTACATCTTAAGCAAGAAACTCCTTCCCACACTGGTTTTATGTGTTGGTGATATTTGTATGTGGTTTTATTATTCCGTCTCTCTCTCTCTCTCTCTCTCTCTCTCTCTCTCTCTCTCTCTCTCT